>RJWK010047996.1:0-17096 GCA_004363435.1 Platanista minor | reverse complement strand
AAAAAAAAAAAAAAAAAAAGATAAGGTGACCATATATGTGTGTGTTTATCTCTTGGCTTTCTATCCTGTTCCATTGATCTATATTTCTGTTTTTGTGCCAGTACCATAATGTCTTGATTACTGTAGCTTTGTAGTATAGTCTGAAGTCAGGGAGCCTGATTCCTCCAGCTCCGTTTTTCTTTCTCAAGATTGCTTTGGCTATTTGGGGTCTTTTGTGTTTCCATACAAATTGTGAAATATTTTCTTCTAGTTCTGTGTAAAATGCCAATGGTAGTTTGATAGGGATTGCATTGAATCTGTAGATCACTTTGTAAAACTCTGTATTTTTAATGGTAATCACTAATGTGCACTAAGCTCATTAGTGTGGTAGAAACACTTACTTGTCATTGAGATTGACGAAAAACTTTTGGTAATGGCACCCAGACTGAGAGAATCCAATGTTAAGAAAACATAAATAAATAGAACAAAAGAATAATTTTTTTTAAGATTTATGACTCCTTTGTCCTTCAAATAGTGCAACTTTAGAGTAAATACAGTCCATGAAGTGTTAAAAACAGAACTAATCAATAAAGGCTTGCTTCTTTTCTCTCTATCACATGTGCCACAGAAACATACCACACTGTCATCTTCTGGTTCCCAGGGCATCCTCAGCATGCTAGTTCTCAGATCAAGTTTCTGCTGCATCTTCCTCGTTCAGGCTGACAGTTTACAAGATTCTTCTCAATCTCATCCTGGTGTACCACGCACTGACAAAATATATATTTTCCTGAGACATTTGTAAAACACACTATGTCAAAAATTTTACTTTTCTTACTGAATTATATTACCATCAAATGTTTTTATAAGGGGAATAATTTTATGTCAAGCTAAAATATTTGTTTTGCATTTTCCCTACTTCATAACAGGAGACTTTGGAAACTCCTAGTAGACATTTGTCTTTCTCCATTCCTAAATAAAGTATCTTTCACAAGCCTTTGATTATCTTGTTTGGATCTGTAAGTATGTCCATGTAAACATCCCCTATTCTCTCCTACAGTAATCTGGACCTTATTATCTGTACACCAATAACTCTTGTCTATTATCCAGAAATCTTTTTTTTTTTTTTGCGGTAGGTGGGCCTCTCACTGTTGTGGTCTCTCCCGTTGCGGACCACAGGCTCCGGACGCGCAGGCTCAGTGGCCATGGCTCACAGGCCCAACCGCTCCGTGGCATGTGGGATCCTCCCAGACCGGGGCACGAACCCGTGTCCCCTGCATCAGGCAGGCAGATTCTCAACCACTGCACCACCAGGGAACCCCCAGAAATCTTCTTATTCAGTCTTTTAAATATCTCTCAAATCCAGTCTTTTCTTTTTTCTTTCACTAACACTGCTTTGCTCAGGAACTCATGATCCCCTTTTGGGACTGAGGCAATAGCCTGGTTTCAGGCCTTCAGTCTTGCCACGTTCCCAACTTAATATAACTACTGAAACAGATTTTTGAAACACACAATGTACGTGGATTTGATGCCGTATTCAATGCTTTCTTCATTGCCTATAACAGTGTCTTCCATATTGTGCTTCACGGAATATCAATTGAAATCCAAAATGGAGTTAGGGGAAAAGAAACAAAAGTTCCTTGGGCAAATAAGCTTAGGAAGTTGTGGATGTACCAGGTTTCATTACTGTAGATTTCTCAGGATATTTTGATGTTACAGACATTTTTAATATCCAAGAAGATGGACTAGTATTCACCATTTCTTTAACCTATTCATTCACAAAATCTGGGCAGAAAGGGGAGGGGTGTAAATGCTATGAACATGATTTGATAAGTACTGTTTTATGGAATAATTTCAAACATTTTTTAGGCAATATAAGACTGCTTTTAATCTTACCCACTCCCAAAACCTGCCTGTAACAACTCTTTTTCTCTCCCATGATTCCTGTCACAATGAAACCCTTACTGTGCCTCCTTGGGTGACTGTACCTGCTATTTGCCTGATAGGCTCTCTTCTAGGAAAACTACTCCACTCTCAAAAATCAGCATAAACATCTCTTTTTTTAATCTACTATTATCCCACACCTATCTGTCCTTTAGAATTATTCAGGAAATCTCCAGGTCTCTAAGAGTGAGACCCTGGGATCTATATAAATTTTTTTTTTTTTTTCATCTCTGAAGTTGATTCTGAGAGAGTGTGAGTCATGAGAGCCATTGCTTTGATTCTTCCAAACAGAGATCTTTCTGGCATTGGACCAGTGTTTTAGCCGATGGTCCTATTATAGCAATTACAGTCCTCATCACACTGCATTGTGTTTATTGGCTTAAATGTTTTGTCATTAAGTCAGGGCTATTAGTATTGATATTTGTATGTCTGCACAGTATTACTACTCTGAAACAATAGGTGTTCAGTAAGTACATACTATTAAATACTTATATAAGATGGTCTAAAATTGGATTTTAAATTCCCATAGAGATGGACATTTTTATAAGTGTTTATTATGTTAACCTAATAGATAGGCAAAAGAATCACCCCCTCATAGAATTGCTGTTATCATGATTATCTAAAACAGGAAAATTATAAAGAAAACATCACTTTTAGATTTGTGTAAGTAGAAATTTTATCTTCTTACATTTGGAAAATTATCATAGAAAAACAAACCTAGGAGGGGCACATTCATAATCATAATTGTTGAATATAAATCATTTGAACTTTGGAAAAATGGATTACACAGAAACTCAACAAATTTATTGTGGTGCTTAGCATAATGAGATGAAAATCACTACATGGAAAACTACATACGAAATAAATGATTTATTTTGCCAGAAGCACAGTATAAGTTTACGGGAACAGCTATTAACAGAATAGGCCTGGAAAAATAATTGTCAAAGCAATAAAGAAGAAAATCAACTCTCTATATAAACAATGTGTCTAAAGATCAGCCATCAATACTTGGAGCAACACTCTTAAATCTAGTTAAATACAGAAGTGACAGAAACCAATCAAGAACATTTAAGCAAAGATAAAATCTCAGGCATAACAACGGAAATAAAATTAAAGCATTGAAATACACAGACTATCAGCTTTCTAAAAATTACTGGAGTTAACATTTTAGAGAACTCACAACTGAGTCCAACTGTAGGAAATGTTTATTGTCTATCCCAAATCCATTCTTTCCTTCTTCCTTAGTAACCAAACCCTGGTTCTGTTGGGATGGCACTGTGCCCAGCTACAAAATCATGTGTTTCCTCCTTTCTTACCATGAACAAGTTGTGACAGAAGAGATGTGAATGGAATATTTGTGTGAGGCTTCTGGAAGGCTGAATTCAGCTGGTAAGATTCTGAGGCCCTTCTATCTTTCACAGACACGCGATGGCTGGAACTGCAGTGACTACCAATGACAGTGAGGTGGCCTTGAGGATGGGTGGCCCTTGCAAAGAATGAATGATGGAGTAGATAGAGAGCCTGTGGTTTTATTGCATCATGGAGCCAATGATGGAGTCTGGGGTACCACATCTACCCTATACTATGCACTTCGGGACTTCTAAAATTTATTTTGCTAAGCTGATATTTCTCAGATCTATAGCCAATAATCAGATACAGTACCAAATTAATAGTCCATGTTACTTCTTGGAGGAATGTCATCTAACAGGTATCATTTAGTACTACTTCCCCAGGAGCACAGGCCTAAATATGTGCTGTGGACATATAAAAGGGGAGGCTAGTGATATGGAAATTAGTGGTCTCTGGCTTTTCTTAATGTCTGCTGTCCCCTGGATGAGGAACATCCAGAATGGCCATACTTTTAAAGTGAAGAACGCAACCACTACCCATGAGCTCATAGAAAATATACACAAAGTTCTTCCAGTGCTATAGTGAAAGTTACCCTGTGATAGATTAACTGGGGAGTTTCAAAATGTAGAATAGGCTTAATCATCACCACATTTGTCTGAATCACTTGATTTGAGACACTCTTTATGAACCTGCAATCTGATCAAAGTGACATAAGAGTGCTCTCAGGGAGGCATAACTGAGTTTGAGTGTAACTAAGGAAACACACATTAAAATAATGATGGTGAACTGTGTTCAAAGAGCCTGAAGAATATACAAAGAGAAGGGAGATAGACAAAAAAAGGAAGAGACTGAAAGACGAAATGTGTTCATCTCTCTAGGATTAGTCAGAAGAGAATGTGCCCAATTTAAATAAATAAATTTGGATTCCTGGTAAGCTTCACTAGCATGAATCCAGTTCTGACAGTTAGGCTGTAATGAATTCACCAAAATAGTGCCACCCCACAGAGATGTGTTTGGCCAGCTGGTGTTCTTCAAGCGAATTTTCTAGGAGTCACTAGAAGGCAGGTTCCTCAAACACACTGCCCTCCAGAGCACAACTGTATCCAATACTCTCTATAACCTAGTTGTTCCAAACCATATAAGGGATGTATCGTACTAGAAGGAGAGAGGTGTTTTGGCATTCTCATTCTTGACTCATAAAATCTCTTCTCTGACTGCTCCTTTTCTTTCCTCTAGCTGTATGTTCATATATATATATATATATTTATACACAAATATCTATCTATCTGAGAAAATATAGCCTATATATAGGCTTAGATAGATAGATAGATAATTTGTCCCTAAGAGCTACAGCTTCATTTCACTACTCTTTGCAGTAAAATCCCTCCAGAGTTGCTATCCTTGATGCCTTCAAGGATTCTTCTCCCATTGTCTTCTTCTTTTTTTTTTTTTTTTACGGTACGCGGGCCTCTCACTGCTGTGGCCTCTTCCGTTGCGAAGCACAGGCTCCGGACGTGCAGGCTCAGCCGCCATGGCTCACGGGCCCAGCCGCTCCGCGGCATGTGGGATCTTCACGGACCGGGGTGCGAACCCGTGTCCCCTGCAACGGCAGGCGGACTCTCAACCACTGCGCCACCAGGGAAGCCCGTCCCATTCTCTTCTTAATCCACACCAATCTAACTTTTACACTCATCTCTCCATAAAACTAAGGAAATGTCACCAAAGCCCTACATGTTGCTAAATCCTAAAGTCAATGTTCTGTCTTCATTTCACTCAGTCTTTCAGCAGAATTCCACTTCATTGATCACTCCCTCCTCATGAATACTCATTGGTCTCTTGTTTCCCGGAACTTCATATTCTTTGGATGTCACTTATAATTCACTGATTGTTCTTTCTTAGGTTCTTCTGATGATTTCTCCTCTTTTCAACTCTTCACACTGGTGTGTGGGGCTGAGTCTTGATCCTCTCTTGTTCTGTAGCAATGCACATTCCCTTGGTATCTCATGTCTTCTCATGTCATCTACAGGACCAAAACACTTCCAAATTTTGTATCTCCAACTTAGAGCTCTCTCTGTCACAACTCAACTGCATACTTGACATCTACACTTGGAAGTCTAATATCCATCTCAAAATCATCTATAAAAACTGAACTAGTCATCTTTCTCCAAAGGCACGTGGCACTAGAAATTTCTTTCTCTAGGTTGATAACAAATCAATAGTCCCACTTGTTCAAGCCAAAAAAAAAAAAAAAAAAAAAATGGGATCCATCATTGATTCCATCTTTTCTCTCAAGTCCTTGCATAAATTTGTCAGGAAATCTTTCTGTCATCAACATCAAATTATATTAGGAAGTTGACCTCTTCTGATTATCTCTACTGCTCCTGCCCTAGTAGAAGTCAGCATGATCTCTCATTGACATGGTTTCTACAGCCTTCTGACTTCTGTCACAGACTCCACCCAGCCTTGCTGCAGTTTTCTCAATGCACAGATCAGAATGACCTTTCAAAAATGCAAACTGACTCATCTCCAAACCTCCCCTTGGCTCCCCTTTTCTCCTAGAACAAAAGCCCAGCAGAGCTTTGCCTGATTTGACCCCTTGTTACTTCCCTGATCTAATCTCCAACTACCCTTCTCATCACACTATTCCAATTATGCTGGGCTTCTTGCTGTACCTTGAACACACTAGATAGCACTCCTGTCATAGGGAGATTTACACTTAGTTGTCCCTCTTTAACTCCAAATACCTCCATCTCTGTCTTAAAGTTTTTACTCAAATGCCAGCTTTTCAAGCAAATCTACTCTTTTCTATATAAATGCCAACTACCAATGCCTTCTCAATTCCATCCAAATCCCAATACCCCCTTTTTCTTTTCAACATAACAAACTACTTCCTAACAAAATATGAATTTACTTATTTATTACCATTTTTATTGTTGTTCTTTGAATGTCTTCTCTCACTGGCAAGTAAGCTCCCTCAGTAGAAAGAATCTTTGTGATTTTGTTCACCGCAAAAGCCACATGCCTAGAACAGACTATAATATAGAATAGCTGCTTAGTAAATATTTCCTGAATAAATGAATTATTGCCAATGCCTCTGTTTTAGTTATCATTTCTGTGATTATGACATGTAAATATTTTCTGTTGTGTCTTCTGTATAAGTCTAGTCTATCAAGGTGAATTATAATCTCTTAACAAGTAGTGTCCACAGCTCATAATTATTGTTGTAAGCATACAATGCAGGACAAAGAAGGCATACAGTATTTTTCCTTTCTATACACACCTTACATCCTCTGAAAATATTTTTGTTCTAGCCAAGACACAAGTATATTCCAGCAACCTAGATTAAGAGCAAAAGCATTTCTCAAAAAGAATGCAAGCGGAGATGACCTGTGATAAAACATGGCTGGTGCAAATTTAAGGCAGGGAGATAAGTTCAATGGCTAATAGTATAGACCCATAAGCTAGAATTCCTAAAGTATCATCTCACTTCTGCTGCTCAATACCTGTGAAAACATGCATAAGTTAACAAGCCTCTCTGTGCATCACTTCCTTATCTGTAAAACAGAAATAATAGTAACTACCACATAAGATGGCTATGAAAAATGAAATATTAATTGGTCAAACTACATGTTAATTTAATGTCAAATACATTGAATTTAGCTTGGCACCCAGTAGGCACTCTACACGTGTTATATGTTAGCCCTTCAGGTGTGACTCAATGCTTTTACATATATTTATCTGAGATTTTTGTTCCTGCTTCTTCCATGAACAATCTCTGTGACCCTGAGTGGCTCACTTAAGTGCTCTGGCCTTGGTTTATTTACCAACAAAAGCAAGAGATTGATCTTGTTGACTGCCCAGATCCCTAACAGCACTAACGATGTGTGCTTCTCTGAATGTTCAAAGAAAGGCAAATATTTTCACACCAAAATCCGTTCCTGGCCATAGAACATAACAGCTCTGGGATGATCTATCTTTTCACATTGATGTCAATGCTTATATTTGGGGAAAGGGTGAGATTTGTAGCTCTGTATTAATTAAGAGATGGAAACATAGCTGATGTTCATCTTTATCCCCTTTATGGTCCATATTTCTGGATTTTGAGAATTCTTAAAAGAAAGTCAGAGGACAATCAGTGAGTAAGACAAGGACAATGGTAGTGATATAAATGGGGGTGAAAATCACAGAAGTGGCCCGGGCATCGAGGATGAGGATACCTGTCAAGTTAGGAGGTGCATTCCTGCTGAATGCCAGCCCTGAGGGTAGGAAACTTTTGGTGGATCAAGAAAGGTCAAGAGGGACTAGATGAAGGAAGAAATAAAGAGAAATGAATATCAGATCATTCTGATAATAATCAGAATTTTAAAACTAAATACAGTCTAGAAAGAAGAAATACAAAATTCTCTGGCTTAGTATTCCATTAAAAATATCTTGTGATTCACAAAGCAGCCTGTCTTAGTCTGTTCAGGTTGCTACAACAAAATACCAGACAGAGCTTAAACAAAATAAATTCATTTCTCTCAGTTCTGAAGGATGGAAATCCAAGATCAGGGTGCCAGCATGGTTGGGTAAGGGCCCTCTTCCAGGGCATGGATTTCAAGTGTGTCCTCAAGTGGTGGAAGGCAAGAGATCTCTCTGAATCCTTCTTTATTTCATAAGGCACTAATCCCATTCATGAAATTCTACCCTCAGGACTCTTGCAACTCCCAGAGCCCCAGCTGCCAAGGCCATCCCATCACCCAGAGCCCCACCTACCAAGGCCATTCCATCTCCCAGTCCCTCACCTACCAAGGCCATTACATCTCCCAGAGCCCCACTTACCAAGGCCATCACATCTTCCAAACCACACCTACTAAGTCCACTCCTTCAGCATTAGCATTTCAACATAGGAAATTTGGGAAGACACAAACATTCGAACCATAACACAGTCCGCCACATATTCTGTCACTCCGAGCCACCAAGATGGGGGCCTAAATTCTTCAAAGATGATTGTACTTAAGAATATCCTCTGACAGGAAACAGTGTAGATACTTCAACAGAAGGGTTTGTTTTCATCACTCAGTATTAGAAGTGCTACTTTGATCTCAGCAGAAATGAATTTACCCTGGCGACTCGGTAACTTTCTGCACATTTGTGTTTCTGGTCCTCTCTTGTTTCTACTCCTTTGCACTGTAAATTAGCAGCAGCTCAAGTACTTGTAAGCCCCCTCAACAGCTGATGCTCCTGCAGTCTCTCTGCCACTTGGCTTCTGGCTTCTGGCAGCTCACACTGGCAAGCATGGCTCCCACTGTCTCAAGGCTCAGAGGAGCAAATGCACACAGAACAGCAGTTAGGACATACGTTCTAGCCCAGGCTGCTGGGCTTCAGAGAATTACTCTGACTCTTACTAAGTGTACGACTGGGCAAGACACTTAAATCTCCATGCCTCACTTTCCTTATCTGCAAAATCAGGGTAATAATAGTACCTAATTCCTACGACTGCCTGAGGATGAAGTGGGTTAACATATGTAAGGTATTGAGATCAGCCCACGGCACTTAGCAAGCACTCAGCAGGTGTACCGTGATTTATTATTAATCTTCAGTTAATTTATTAATGTTAAAAATATTTCATAGAAACCTGGGTTAGCTTTTGAAGTTTTATTTTTTATTCTAGAAACAATTTCTTTTTCAAAAAATCACCAATATACTCTGAATAAAGACGAGACCTGCATTCAAAAAAATACATATTTTTTTCCTTATTATTCAATGTGCCACTCTTTTAACTAGAAGCCTCCCTATTTTCAATGATTCTTATGATTTTGCATTATTTTGGTTGCAAACACACACATGCAGTTGGAACTTAGCCCCCATATATTACCTTTAAAATTGTAAAACTGCTTAAATATAATGGTCCTGTAGTTTTCTATATACATTTTAAAAGTAAACCTGTTTTCAATGATTGGCATTAATAATATTCAAGTGCAACTATTGTGCTAATGCTGAATAAATACTTAAAAATGGGTTTTAAACATGTACTGGTGACCATGCAAGTATGCCAAGGTGGCCCAACTATTTTTTGATGACACAAAGGAAATTTCTGACCCCTGGGCCTGTGGTGGGATGAAATAGAAGGCCAACTAACTCTGACTCTCTCTGGGACATGCATCACCATTGCAACAAGGGAGGAGGGACAAAGTGGTAACCCCAGAAGCTCACTTTCTTCTTCTAATCACCACACATAATTCTAGTGGCTGCCAATCCAGAGTTAGTTTTGCATTTTAAGGACGTGGACCATATTTCTTAAAGTCCTTTGTTATATATGCAACTCTTAGGGGTTAGACTAAGAAAGTAAAGAAGTGGGACATTTGCATGGTCAGAATATTGGTATTTTTTTTTCTCCTTGAAAACTGAAGCTTAAGATCAGACTGTGAATATGTTTAGCCCAAAATGTATTATGAATCAAAGCTCTTTTTATACTGGCCAGCAAAACCAAGAAGCCAGAGAAATATTTTAATCTAATCTACTAGGTACAGGTCTCTAAGTTAAATGTTTTAATCTAATCTATTAGGTACAGGTCTCTAAGTTAAAGGAGTAAATCAATATTAACTAACCCTGCCCCACCACACACATTTATTTGGCAGAGTTTTCTGAGTTAAAAGCCAGTGAGCTGGAGGCTCTGCTTTGATACCACAGCCTTTGGGGAAAAGAAATGGTGAAGGTGCCTCTCCTCTGATGGGTAGAGGCTGGAGAACTCTTTTAAACTACCTGAGCCCCGGTCGCAAACAATGACTACTGGAGCTAGACCATCTCTGTGGTAGGCTGCACTAAGACCCAACCTTCAGCTTCCAGCTCTCCCTGGCTGAGGACAGGTAGGTTGGTACCTGCGTAGACAACACGTCATCCGGAAGAAGCCATTTAACACCTCTTCCACCAGAGGGCGCAGTCCCCCGAGATAAAGGAAGTCAGAAGTACAATACAAACCGCCCCCTCCCACCCTGCCTTGTAGAACGAGTGACACAGGAGTGCAGGGGAGGGGTGTACAATTCACGTGTCATATATCCTTTCCTTTTTGTTCATGAGCCCAATTAGTGGCTTCTGCCCTTGAAGTATTGATACATGTCGTAAAAATGTGCTTAATTTAGTTGAACATAAGTGGGTCAGGAAGATGTGAGACACTATTATAAACTGAGATAGTCCAAAAGATATTCTATAAAAGGATTACCTGGTCTCGGTACACAGACCTTCTCCAGGTATGGATAAATGATGCCGTATATACATCATACATCATATATATCTAATGCTTTGCTCTGTAAATTATATTATGCTTATTAAGATAACTTCAAGGATTTCCACTGCCAGGGTCTTAGTAAATGTTTCCTTACTTCTCGCTAGATTACTTCAATACTATTGCAATTGGCTTGTTTTCTTTGCTGTCTCTCCAGTCTTCACATGTGCATCTGAGTAACTTCCATGGTAGTTTCTGTGTGTTTTCTTCAGCATCTGACACAGTGATTGGAACAGAAGAGATGCTCAGAAAACAGGTAATGAAGTAATGAGTGAACCCCACACTAGAGCTCTGAAAATACCAATTCCCTGCTCAAAAATTTCAGTGGACCCTCATGACCTACGACGTAGAGTTTATGTTTCTAAGCATAATATTCATATCCTCTACAACCTGGCCCCCAATTTTTATTCCAAAAATATCTAAAGCAACACCCGAAAAAGTATACATTCCCGTCAGACTAGACTCTCAATCCAGTTAAAATAGATCATCCTCACAGCACACCTTCACCTTGGGCATCTTTCCACAACACTGCTACCTCAGCCTAGAATTCCTTTCCCTCCCTCTCTATCCTTTCCAATCATATCCATATTTCAAATACCAGTTCAAGTTTCACTTAATCCATGAGTGATTCTCCAAGTGGAATAAATGTCTCTGAGTTTACAAACTCTTTGGTTATAAGTATTTCATCAAGTAGTTATTCTTTGATTCATTAAATAGTTACTGCAAACTTTTATGTATGCAGCACTGATCTAAGTTAGATCAAAGTGCCGAAGATCTAACAGTCAGTGAAACATGGTCCCTGCCCATGAGACTTATAGGCTGGTAGGAAATCCAGACATGCTAGCAGATCACAGCAGTAGAGATCCTTCAGAAGTTATAAGTACAGGGTCCTAGGCAACCGGTGAGGGAGGCATTCAATGCAGGCTCTTGGGGTGTCAGCAAGGATTGTCTGGAAGATGTAAGTCCATTGTGACTGGGACTCAGTCAATCATTGTTTGAAATAATGGAGAGCCGGAAAGTACAAGTCTGATTATGCCAATTCCCTCATCAAAAACTTATAAGGTCTCCTTACTCTCCACAAATAGAGCCTATGCTGTTAAGCACTCACAGCCTGCACAGGGGTTAGTCAAGTGAACGGAGGCCCAAGAGAGGGGAGGGGGAATTATCTGCAGCACAAAATAGGCCAGAAGGAGAGAGAGCATCGCAATCTGGGTAACTGCCATACTTTCTCACCCTCCTGACCTCCATGTTTTTCCTCACTGAACCGCAAAACAGGCCTTCCTACTTGCCTTTGTTTAAAAATACTGGAGCATCTTTTTTGTTGTTGTTAATCTGCACCACCAGATGGTAAGCCCTTTATTTGAGAGAACTTGTCCTATATCCTCCAGAATATCAGACACACAGTCCAGGACACTGATCCACTAATTGTGTTCAATGCAATTAAATATGACAGTCATATTCAAAGGAGGAAGGATCGGTGCAGAGGAAAATAGGGCATTTTCTCTTTATACACTGTCCACTGCTATTAATTATAGACTAATGTTGAACTTAACTTCGCTCTTTTTCAGAAATTGTTTTAACTTACTCTCCACTCTGATGTTTCCCGCTTATTCACAGCCAACCACAATCGAGTTTTCTTCTCTCCGTCAGGGCTCTAAACTTAAGATGTCAGAAGCTGATGTAAAGCTTTGTTCCTCAAGCATCACAATGCTTTCATCTTTCTTGACTATACTGAGCTAGAGCTTTATCTCTCCTGTTTTTCCCTAGGGTTCTGTTTTGCTTATATTCCTAGAAATCTTTCAAAGTTAGAGCAAGAAAGTGATTCTATCTATATTCACTTTTACTATGCTTTGCAACATGAACTAAAGCCAGAAGAACATGTGGTCGTCACTTAGTAAATACTGCCACTGCCTCGGCCCTTTCCTCAGAATGACATTGATGCCTCTTCCATAATGCCACTCACAAGCTTCTCTTTCTTACTGTTCCTACATTTTAAAAAAAAAAGTAGCATAAATAACTTGTTTTCTCCTGAACCAGTTGAGGGTAAGTTGAGAAACTGATGTCTAGTCACTTCCAGATTCCTTAGTGTGCAAACCTAAAAACAAGGACATTCTCCAAAATAACCACAATATGACCATCAAAATCAGGAAATTAACACTGATTTCTTAATACCATCTGTTACGGGCTAAATTGTGTCCCCCCCCCCTCAATTCATACGTTGAAGTCCTGACCGCCAATACCTCAGAATATGACTGTAATTGGAGAGCCTTTAAAGAGGTTATCAAGTTAAAATGAGGCCAGTAGTTTGGGTCCCAAACCAATCCCATCAGTGTCTTCAAGAGGTGGCAATTTGGACACACAAAGAGACACCAGGGGCACATGTACACCATGGGGACAATGGTGCACACAGGAGCAAGGAACCAAACCTGCCTATACCTTGATCTTGGACTTCCAGCCTCCAGAATTGTGAAAAAATAAAACTCATTTATTTAAGCCACCCATTCTATTATAGCAGCCCTAGCAAACTAATATACTATCTAATCCACAAACTCCATTTAAGTTTCCCAGTCATATAATAATATGCATAGTATAAAATGTCCAAACAAAGATGTCCAGTTGAATTTAGTTGTCATGTCTTTTCATTCTCCTTCAATCTGGAATAGTTCAGCCTTGATGCTTGAACATACACTTCTGCAGGCTATTTTATAGAAAAGCATTCAATTTGTCTTGTATTTCCTCATGATTAGATTCAGACAATGCAAGCTGTGCTTAGTCTCACTGAATCCAATTTTGTACTTCGTCCCAACGCTAGTAATGCTAATTCAACCACTTGATTAGGGTCACGTCTGCTGTCAGTTTCCACTTAAAACGTAGTCTTTCTTCCTTTTGCAATTAATTGGTTGTTGCTGTTGTTTTGTTGTTCATAGGGAGAAAGTGTGAGATTATGTAAATATCCTGATTCTCACCAAATTTTCACCCAGTATTTTGAGGATCCACAGAAAATTCTTGGGTGTAGCAATTTCTATGGTAATACCAAATGGTGAAGTTTTTAATTATTTCGACATATATTACATGACTTTCTGCTATAAGGAAAGATATGTTTTCTCTCCATTTATTTATATAGTTGTTTTGATGCTTAAGTCATTTCTGATTTCAACAGTGGGAGCCTCTTCAGGGTCACTTTTATGTTCTGTTAACATGTCTCCAATGTTCCTTGAAGACTGTCTTCACAAGATGTTCCTTCATAAGGCTCATCTTATACATTTACAGCTCCGCTCCTGGAACCAGCCACATCTTTTAAGAAGACATGGCTCCTCTTAGTGACAGTGGTGTTTAGAAGCCAAGATCTAGGCACTAAATGACCTCATTGCTACTGGTGTATCACTGATTCCATACTCACTCAGTGGACAGAATAGACACACACAAATGTGAGTTCACACTGATACTCCAACTGCAATACAACGTCATTGCTGGATTTTTTGTAATCTTCTTTCCTTTTTAAATGTGCACATCTACCCCAAGCTGAAATTCTCAGGAAGGAATGAAGGAAGAAAGTCAACTATTTTTTTAAGCTAAACATTTTGTCTTATTCAATAATAAAGAATGAAATCCTAGAAAAACCAAAATGTGAGTGAAAATGACTCCCAAGTTACAATAGCTCCTCTGCAGTGGTTCAATTAGACAATCTTACCTTACTTAGGGTCTTCCAATGAGATTACAAACAGGTGGGCTGTTGGGTAAGCATTTTAGTTCTTTCCTTCTGTTTTCCAAGTATTGAAAGCCGTTGCATTCACCTAATTAAACGAAGAATCACTTGGGAGCATTTAAAACCTACTGAAGCACTAATCCTACTCCAAGACAATTAAATCGAAAACTGTAGTGTAAGGCCCAGTCATGAGTGTATTCTAAGACTCCATGTTTTCTCCCTTTCATTAACCACTGATTTAAACTGCTTTTTCTCCTCATCACAGATTCACTTGTCACTAAAATAGCATGTGATCTAAACTTACTGTGAAAGGCAAATGCTAAGATGGAATCTATGCTGTCTACCTGCTGATGTACCAGCCCCTATACTCTCCGCCCTGTGAGTGTGGGTGGGACATGTCTCTAGCCAACAGAATATGGTAGAGGTGAGAGGATTTTGCAGGAGTAATATAGCTTCCAAATCAGTTGATTTGAACTAATCGAAAAGAGGTCACCTTGGGAGGGCCTGACTTGATTAGCTGAAAATCCTTAGAAGAACTGGATCCTCCCTGATGAGAGGGACTCTCTCTCCTCCTCTGGCTTTGAAAATGTGAGCTGTCATGCTGTAAGAAGGCAACGGAGAGGGCCATGTAGCAAGGGACTGAGCAGCTCCCAGGAATGGAGGCGACAGCCAAGAATAAAACCATGACCTCAACTTCACAACCGCAGGGAGATGAATTTTTCCAACCACTGCAGAGATCGTGGAAGATAATCTTGCCCCAGCTGATCCTCTAGCTGAGAATGCAGTCTGACCAACATCTAGATTGCAGCCTTGTGAGATCCTGAGCAGAGAACCCAGGGAGCTGTGTGCAGATTCCTGATCCAAGAAATGTGGGATGGTAGGTGTGTGTTGTTTTAATCTGCTATTTGTGTGATAATTCGTTTTGCGGCAATACAAAACTGACAGGTATCAACCACGTTTTGACTGCCAGGCAATGTTTCCATTCATTACAAGTTATTGATCTTATTTGGATCTGAAGATGGAAAAAAAAATAAAGCACTGGACACAGGGTTGGTGAGTAGTAAAAGTTTTTGACTGATTGTAATATCCGGCAAAAAATAATCTGTGGTATAATGAGTATGTCTGCTCTATTTCATCCTCTCAAAGAATATTTACACTTTCAAGGACACTGTCGATGTCATTGTCCTCTCTATGGTGGAAGTAAAGTCAGCCATTTAGCATCCTTTTCCTAAAGGGTCATATTCCCCTACATTGAGATGTTGGTGGATAAGCGTTGTGAAAATAAGTTAGCGGGGGTAGAATATAACACTAAGAGACTTTTGAAATTGATTGTACTTACCTTTAATGAAAAGAACTTGGATGAAATTAAGCCTGACTCCACCCCAACTGTTCATACTTCAATCCTCTAATATACATACCCTTCAATCAGAAAATCCATGAAAGTTCTTTTTTTTCTTCCAAACAACTTGATTATATCTCTCATACAATGTCTACAAAAATTCTTTACAAACATATTCCTAGAATAAAAACAATGACTTTCCCCTTGAGGGAAATTGACCTGAGAGGTGTGGGACATGAGGTATAGTAGGCCAGAGCTGGAAATGATGACACCTTTGAGCAACTTTTGAAGCTTCTTGAAAGCACTAGGTCAGCCTTTGGTTAAGTACTGACCATGACAATGTGCAAAAGGCTGATTTGGTCTGAGATCGTGTCACTCCATTTATCCTGTATAGCCCCATACTGGAGCCCAAACTTTTTTTCCTCGTGTCTGATGTTCTTTGAGCCTGGTTTTCTACTTCAAAATGGCCCACGTGCTTTCACAGTTATGTCTAGCTACGATACTATTAAGGAATAAAGTCAAGTTCTACCTTCTCCATGAGGAAGACTAGTATTCCCTTGAACTTTCAATATATAATACATCAAAATATCTTCTTGGTAAAAGGAAGAAGAGGAAAAGTGTGAGCAAAGCAGTCCCACAAGACAGCATGCGAGAAGGCCTTCATAGCCAAGTCATGAAAGCAATTTTCTTAACTCTATGATTAAGAAGATGTCAACTACCCATGGGGGGAAAAAGGGGTTTTGTAGGAAACTATTTGGAGAAATACTGAGTTAAAAGAAATTAAACAAATTTTTTTCTTAAGTTTAAGGCCTCTCAGGACCTTTGTTGTAAATCTCCAAGAAACAATCATACTTATTGAATCTGCAGCGGCCCCATAACTTTTTCAATTCTTGAACACTTTTCAAATTAGGAAGACAACTGGGTAAACTTATATTCAACACCAGTGGTTCTTACAGTATGTCTCCCAGATCAGCAGCTTCAGTGTCCACATCTCCTGGATACATGTTAGTGATGTGAGTTCTGTACTGTACCCCAGACATGATGAATCTGATTCACAATGAAATTTAAGATTCGTTGCTTTATTCCACATGTGACTGAGGAATCCCAATCCACTCCTCTTTTTGGAACAGATACTTACTGTAAGGAATATATATATATATATATATATATTTTTTTTTTTTTTAGATTTTACATATATTTTTTAACATCTTTATTGGAGTATAATTGCTTTACAATAATGTGTTAGTTTCTGCTTTATAACAAAGTGAATCAGCTATACATATACATACATCCCCATATCTCGCCCCTCTTGCATCTCCCTCCCTATCCCACCCCTCTAGGTGGACACAAAGCACCGAGCTGATCTCCCTGTGCTATGAGGCTGCTTCCCACTAGCTATCTATTTCACTTTTGGTAGTGTATATATGTCCATGCCACTCTCTCACTTCGTCCCAGCTTACCCTTCCCCCTCCCTGTGTGCTCAAGTCCATTCTCTATGTCTGCGTCTTTATTCCTGC
>RJWK010047995.1:0-17098 GCA_004363435.1 Platanista minor | reverse complement strand
ACACACACCCCACATCTTCTTTATCCATTTATCTGTCAGTGGACATTTAGGTTGTTTCAATGTCTTGGCCATTGTGAATAGTGTCGCTATGAACATAGGGGTACATGTATCTTTTCAAATTATACTTTTGTTTGGATAATGTGAAGCCACTCCTTTAACATTTAGCCCAAGTGAGGCCATGTTCGTCAGACTCACTCACCACAGTGAGCACTATGAACTTGTAAGAGGTCAGGGCCCATGTCAGAGAGGGTACTAATGTAAAAAATTGCCAATCTGTGGCACCTCCTGCTGCATTATTATCCGTGCCTATGAGGCTGGTTGCCATGAGTTGTCTAATTTGAATTTTCTGAACCATGCGTTTAATGCTCACAGACCTCAGGTATTTATCCAAACACATTGTAGCCTTACCTCCCTCAAATATCCAGTCATCCATCCATTGCCTTCAGAGCAGAGCAATAAAATCAAGTCAGACCCTATGCCTTACGTATGGAACCCGTGTGATTTACAGCCAGGCTGAGTATAAAATCATAAAACTTTCAGTACGTGGTTAATATATAACCATCAAAATAACAGAGTGCAATTCTAAATTTATGAGGCTGAACTTAACACTGAATATCAAATAAGAATCACATTGATCTCTGTAGTGGATGACTTAAAAACACATTAGGTGGCATAACTGCAAGACAGTACATTGATTTAAGCATAAAATGCAGAGCACGCAATACTTTACCACCTAACGTTTCTCAGTAATGAACAAAGCTGTTGTATATTGATGAAAGGAAAATTATTTGTTTTGTTATATTAAGTGCTCATGAAGACTCCTTGCATTAAGGCTAGGCAAACATGATTTGAATCACACTTAGCAAAGGGTGACATTGGATGGACATTTTACTGAATTTACATTTGTTTCTCAAAATAGCTATACAGAGCCATGATCTTGACAGTTTTCTCACTTTTTTTTAAAGTATTTTTTTTAACATCTTTATTGGAGTATAATTGCTTTACAATGGTGTGTTCACTTTTTTTTTTTTAACAAAGAGGAAAGATTCAGACAAGGTAAGTACTGACTTTTTGTAGAAACACATTTTGCTGTAAATTTTCTAAAACTGATAGAAGCAATTCCACAAGGAGTTTTAAGGTCAATATCTCTAAATGCATGAGTCTATCTTGTAAAATTATCATCATCTTCAGAAAATCTAAAAGTCTCTTTAAAAAGAAATAATAATCTTATGATAAATACAAGTTTTATAAAAACGTTTGCAGTAGAAGAATCTTTTTAAAATTTTTACATTTATTTTTTATTGAAGTATATTTGATTTATAATATGTTAGTTACAGATGTATGACAGTGATTCTGTTTTTTATATATATGTGTGTATATATATATATGTGTGTATACTTTTTCAGATTCTTTTCCCATATAGGTTATTACAAAATATTGAATAGAGTTCCCTGTGCTGTACAGTAGGTCCTTGATGATTATCTATTTTATATATAGTAGTGTGTATTTGTTACTCCCAAATTCCTAGTTTATCCCTCCTCCTCCTACCTTTCCCCTTTGATAACCGTAACTTTGTTTTCTTTGTTTTTGTTAACCTTTATTTCTTTAATTTTTTTAACATCTTTATTGCAGTATAATTGCTTTACAATGGTGTGTTAGTTTCTGCTTTATAACAAAGTGAATCAGCTATACCTATACATATATCCCCATATCCCCTCCCTCTTGCGTCTCCCTCCCACTCTCCCTATCCCACCCCTCTAGGTGGACACAAGGCACTGAGTTGATCTCCCTGTGCTACGTAGCTGCTTCCCACTAGCTATCTGTTTTACATTTGGTAGTGTATATATGTCTATGCCACTCACTCACTTCATTCCAGCTTACCCTTCCCCTTCCCCGTGTCCTCAAGTCCATTCTCTACGTCTGCGTCTTTATTCCTGTCCCGCCCCTAGGTTCTTCAGAACCATATATATATATATTTTTTTTTTTTTTTTAGATTCCATTTATATGTGTTAGCATATGGTATTTGTTTTTCTCTTTCTGACTTACTTCACTCTGTACGACTTACTCTAGGTCCATCCACCTCACTACAGGTAACTCAATTTCATTTCTTTCTATGGCTGAGTAATAATATTCCATTGTATATATGTGCTACATGTTCTTTATCCATTCATCTGTCGATGGAGACCTAGGTTGCTTCCATGTCCTGGCTATTGTAAATAGAGCTGCAATGAACATTGTGGTTATATGACTCTTTTTGAATTATAGTTTCCTCAGGGTATATGCCCTGTAGTGTATTGCTGGGTTGTATGTTAGTTCTGTTTTTAATTGTTTTAAGAAACCTCCTTACTGTTCTCCAGTGATAGTGGCTGTATCGATTTACATTCCCACCAATAGTGCAAGAGGGTTCCTTTTTCTCCACACCCTCTCCAGCATTTATCGTTTGTAGATTTTTTGATGATCACCATTCTGACTGGTGTGAGGTGATACCTCATTGTAGTTTTGATTTGCATTTCTCTAAGGATCAGTGATGTTGAGCATCCTTTCATGTGTTTGTTGGCAGTCTGTATATCTTCTTTTGGAGAAATGTCTGTTTAGTTCTTCTGCCCATTTTTGGATTGGGTTGTTTGTGTTTTTGATATTGAGCTGCATGAGCTGCTTGTAAATTTTGGAGATTGATCCTCTGTCAGTTGCTTCATTTGCAAATATTTTCTCCCATTCTGAGGGTTGTCTTTTCATCTTGTTTATGGTTTCCTTTGCTGTGCAAAACCTTTTAAGTTTCATTAGGTCCCATTTGTTTATTTTTGTTTTTATTTCCATTTCTCTAGGAGCTGGGTCCAAAAGGATCTTGCTGTGATTTATGTCATGGAGTGTTCTGCCTGTGTTTTCCTCTAAGAGTTTGATAGTGTCTGGCCTTACATTTAGGTCTTTAATCCATTTTGAGTTTATTATTGTGTATGGTGTTAGGGAGTGTTCTAATTTCATTCTTTTACAAGTAGTGTCCAGTTTTCCCAGCGCCACTTATTGAAGAAGCTGTCTTTTCTCCATTGTATATTCTTGCCTCCTTTAATCAAAGATAAAGTGACCATATGTGCCTGGGTTTATCTCTGGGCTTTCTCTCCTGTTCCACTGATCTATATTTCTGTTTCTGTGCCAGTACCATACTGTCTTGATTTCTGTAGCTTTGTAGTATAGTCTGAAGCCCAGGAGCCTGATTCCTCCAGCTCCGTTTTTCCTTCTCAAGATTGGGATCTTTGGCTATTTGGTGTCTTTTGAGTTTCCATACAAATTGTGCAATTTTTTTGTTTTACTTAGGCGAAAAATGCCATTGGTAGTTTGATAGGGATTGCATTGAATCTGTAGATTGCTTTTTGTAGTATAGTCATTTTCACAATGTTGATTCTTCCAATCCAAGAACATGGTATATCTCTCCATCTATTTGTATCATCTTTAATTTCCTTCATCATTGTCTTATAGTTTTCTGCCTACAGGTCTTTTGTCTCCTTAGGTAGGTTTATTCCTAGATATTTTATTCTTTTTGTTGCAGTGGTAAATGAGAGTGTTTCCTTAATTGCTCTTTCAGATTTTTCATCATTAGAGTATAGGAATGCAAGAGATTTCTGTGCATTAATTTTGTATCCTGCTACTTTACCAGATCCATTGATTAGCTCTAGTAGTTTTCTGGTAGCATCTTTAGAATTCTCTATGTATACTATCATCTCATCTGCAAACAGTGACAGCTTGACTTCCTTTCTGATTTGGATCCTTTTATTTCTTTTTCTTCTCTGATTGCTGTGGCTAAAACTTCCAAAACTATGTTGAATAACAGTGGTGAGAGTGGACAACCTTGTCTTGTTCCTGATCTTAGTGGAAATGATTTCAGTTTTTCACCATTGAGAACGATGTGGGCTGTGGGTTTGTCATATATGGCCTTTATGATGTTAAGGTAAGTTCCCTCTATGCCTACTTTCTGGAGGGTTTTTATCATAAATGGTGTTATATTTTGTCAAAAGATGATCATATGGTTTTTCTCCTTCAATTTGTTAATATGGTGTATCACATTGATTGATTTGCGTATATTGAAGAATCCTTGCATTCCTGCGATAAACCCCCCTTGATCATGGTGTATGATCCTTTTAATGTGCTGTTGGATTCTGTTTGCTAGTATTTTGTTGAGGAGTTTTCATCTATATTCATGAGTGATATTGGTCTGTAATTTTCTTTTTATGTAGTATCTTTGGTTTTGGTATCAGGGTGATGGTGGCCTCATAGCATGAGTTTGGGAGTGTTCATTCCTCTGCAATTTTTTGGAAGAGTTTGAGAAGGATGGGTATCAGCTCTTCTCTAAATGTTTGATAGAATTCAGCTGTGAAGCCGTCTGGTCCTGGACTTTTGTTTGTTGGAAGGTTTTTAATCACAGTGTCATTTTCATTCCTTGTGACTGGTCTGTTCATATTTTCTGTTTCTTCCTGGTTCAGTCTTGGAAGGTTATACCTTTCTAAGAATTTGTCCATTTTTTCCAGGTTGTCCATTTTACTGACATATAGTTGCTTGTAGTAATCTCTCATGATCTTTTGTATTTCTGCAGTGTCAGTTGTTACTTTTCCATTTTCATTTCTAATTCTGTTGATTTGAGTCTTCTCCCTTCTTTTCTTGATGAGTCTGGCTAATGGTTTATCAATTTTGTTTATCTTCTCAAAGAACGAGCTTTTACTTTTATTGATCTTTGCTATCGTTTCCTTCATTTCTTTTTCATTTATTTCTGATCTGATCTTTATGATTTCTTTCCTTCTGCTAACTTTGGGGGTTTTTTGTTCTTCTTTCTCTAATTGGTTTAGGTGTAAGGTTAGGTTGTTTATTTGAGATGTTTCTTGTTTCCTGAGGTAGGATTGTATTGCTATAAATTTCCCTCTTAGAACTGCTTTTGCTGCATCCCAGAGGTTTTGGGTTGTTGTGTTTTCATTGACATTCGTTTCTAGGTATATTTTGATTTCCACTTTGATGTCTTCAGTGATCTCTTGGTTATTTAGTGGTGTATTGTTTAGCCTCAATGTGTTTGTATTTTTTACAGAGTTCTTCCTGTAATTGATATCTAGTCTCATAGCGTTGTGGTCGGAAATGATACTTGGTACTATTTCAGTTTTCCTAAATTTACCAAGGCTTGATTTGTGACCCAAGATATGATCTATCCTGGAGAATGTTCCATGAGCACATGAGAAGAAAGTGTATTCTGTTGTTTGGGGATGGAATGTCTTATAAATATCAGTTAAGTCCATCTTGTTTAATGTATCATTTAAAGCTTGTGTTTCATTATTTATTTTCATTTTGGATGATCTGTCCATTGGTGAAAGTGGGATGTTAAAGTCCCCTACTATGATTGTGTTACTGTCGATTTCCCCTTTTATGGCTCTTAGCATTTGCCTTATGTATTGAGGTGCTCCTGTGTTGGGTGCCTAAATATTTACAATTGTTGTATCTTCTTATTGGATTGATCCCTTGATCATTATGCAGTGTCCTTCTTTGTCCCTTGTAATTGTCTTTATTTTAAAGTCTGTTTTTTCTGATATGAGAATTGCTACTCCAGCTTTCTTTTGATTTTCATTTCCATGGAATGTCTTTTTCCATCCCTTCACTTTCAGTCTGTACGTGTCCCTAGGTCTGAAGTGGGTCTCTTGTAGACAGCGCATATATGGGTCTTGTTTTTGTATCCATTCAGCCAGTCTGTGTCTTTTGGTTGGAGCATTTAATCCATTTACATTTAAGATAATTATCAATAATGTATGTTCCTGTTAACATTTTCTTAATTATTTTGGGTTTGTTATTGTAGGTCTCTTCCTTCTCCTGTACTTCCTGCCTAGAGAAGTTCCTTTTGCATTTGTTGTAAAGCTGGTTTGGTGGTGCTGAATTCTCTTAGCTTTTGCTTGTCTGTAAAGGTTTTAATTTCTCCTCCGAATCTTAATGAGATCCTTGCTGGCTAGAGTAAACCTTGGTTATAAGTTTTTCCCTTTCATCACTTTAAATATGTCCTGCCACTCCCTTCTGGCTTGCAGAGTTTCTGCTGAAAGATCAGCTGTTAACCTTATGGGGATTCCCTTCTGTGTTATTTGTTGCTTTTCCCTTGCTGCTTTTCATATTTTTTCTTTGTATTTAATTTTTGATAGTTTGATTAATATGTGTCTTGGCGTGTTTCTCCTTGGCTTTATCCTGTATGGGACTCTCTGTGCTTCCTGGACTTCATTGACTATTTCCTTTCCCATATTAGGGAAGTTTTCAACTATAACCTCTTCAAATATTTTCTCAGTCCCTTTCTTTTTCTCCTCTTCTCCTGGAGCCCCTATAATTCGAATGTTGGTGCGTTTTATGTTGTCCCAGAGGTCTCTGAGAGTGTCCTCAATTCTTTTCATTCTTTTTTCTTTATTCTGCTCTGCAGTAGTTATTTCCACTATTTTATCTTCCAGGTCACTTATCCATTCTTCTGCCTCAGTTATTCTGCTATTGATTCCTTCTAGAGAATTTTTAATTTCATTTATTATGGTGTTCATCATTGTTTTTTGCTCTTTAGTTCTTCTGGGTCCTTGTTAAACGTTTCTGTTATTTTCTCCATTCTATTTCCAAGATTTTGGATCATTTTTACTATCATTACTCTGAATTCTTTTTCAGGTGGACTGCCTATTTCCTCTTCATTTGTTTGGTCTGGTGGGTTTTTACCTTGCTCCTTCATCTACTGTGTGTTTATCCATCTTCTCATTTTGCTTACCTTACTGTGTTTGGGGTCTCCTTTTTGCAGGCTGCACGTTCGTAGTTCCCGTTGTTTTTGGTGTCTGCCCATAGTGGGTAAGGTTGGTTTAGTGGGTTGTGTAAGCTTCCTGGTGGAGGGGACTGGTCCCTGTGTTCTGGTGGATGAGGCTGGATCTTGTCTTTCTGGTGGGCAGGTCCACGTCAGGACCTGTGTTTTGGGGTGTCTGTGGAATTATTATGATTTTAGGCAGCCTCTCTGCTAATGGGTGAAGTTGTGTTCCTGTCTTGCTCCTTGTTTGGCATAGGGTGTCCAGCACTGTAGATTGCTTGTCATTGAGTGGAGCTGGGTCTTAGCATTGATACAGAGATCTCTGGGAGAGCTTTCACCCTTTGATATTATGTGGAGCCGGGAGCTCTCTGGTGGACCAGTGTCCTGAGCTTGGCTCTCCCACCTCAGAGGCACAGGCCTGAAACCCAGCTGGAGCACCGAGACCCTGTCAGCCACATGGCTCAGAAGAAAAGAGAGAAATAAAGAAAGAAAGGAAGGATGGACAGAAGGAAGGAAAATAAAGTTATTAAAATAAAAAATTAAAAATAATTATTAGAAATAAATTTTAAAGTAATAAAAAAAGAAAAAAGAAAGAAGGAGGGAGCAACCAAGCCAAAAAACAAATCCACCAATGATAACAAGTGCTAAAAACTATCATTAAAAAAGAAAAGCAAACAAAAAATGGACAGAGAGAACCTTAGGACAAATGGTAAGAGCAAAGCTGTACCGACAAAATCACACAAATAAGCATATACATACACACTCACAAAAAGGGAAAAAGGAAAACAATATATATGTCTTTATATTTAAAAAAAGGAAGAGAGCAACCAAATTAGTAAACAAATCTACCAATGATAATAAACTCCAAATACTAAACTAAGGTAAACATAAAACCAGAAACAAATTAGATGCAGACAGCAAACTCCAAGTCTACAGTTGCTCCCAAAGTCTACTGCCTCAATTTTGGGATGATTCGTTGTCTATTCAGGTATTCCACAGATGCAGGGTACATCAAGTTGATTGTGGGGATTTAATCCGCTGCTCCTGAGGCTGCTGGGAGAGAGTTCCCTTTCTCTTCTTTGTTCACACAGCTCCTGGTGTTCAGCTTTGGATTTGGACCCGCCTCTGTGGGTAGGTTGCCTGAGGGCATCTGTTCCCACCCAGACAGGATGGGGTTAAAGGAGCAGCTGATCAGGGGGCTCTGGCTCACTCAGGCCAGGGGGAGGGAGGGTTACGGAATGTGGGGTGAGCCTGCGGTGGCAGAGGCCAGTGTGATGTTGCACCAGCCTGGAGCGTGCCGTGTGTTCTCCCGGGGAAGTTGTCCCTGGATCACGGGACCCTGGCAGTGGCGGGCCGTACAGGCTCTCAGGATAGTGAGAGTGGATAGCGACCTGTGCTTGCACACAGGCTTCTTGGTGGCTGCATCAGCAGCATTAGCATTTCATTCCTGTCTCTGGGGTCCGCGCTGATAGCCGTCTGGAGCTCGTTTAGGCGGTGCTCTGAGTCCCCTCTCCTCGTGCACCCCTAAACAATGGTCTCTTGCCTCTTCAGCAGC
Organism: Platanista minor; assembly: GCA_004363435.1. Taxonomy (NCBI): domain Eukaryota; kingdom Metazoa; phylum Chordata; class Mammalia; order Artiodactyla; family Platanistidae; genus Platanista; species Platanista minor. Next base: position 8,759 of record RJWK010047995.1, on the reverse strand, counting down.
TCCAGACTTTTTCCCAGACTCCCTCCCAGCTAGCCGTGGTGCACTAACCCCTTCAGGCTGCGTTCACACCGCCAGTCTTCTCCCTGTGGTCAGACTGAAGCCAGAGCCTCAGCTCCCAGCCCCCACCCGCCCCGGCGGGTGAGCAGACAACCCTCTCGGGCTGGTGAGTGCTGGTCAACACTGATCCTCTGTGCAGGAATCTCTCCGCTTTGCTGTCCGCACCCCTGTTGCTGCGCTCTCCTCCATGGCTCCGAAGCTCCGCCCCCCTGCCACCCAGAGTCTTTGCCCGTGAAGGAGCTTCCTAGTGTGTGGAAACCTTTCCTGCTTCACAGCTCCCTTCCACAGGTGCAGCTCCTGTCCCTATTGTTTTGTCTCTGTTTTTTCTTTTTACTTTTGCCTTACCAAGGTATGTGGGGTAGTTTCTTGCCTTTTGGGAAGTCTGAGGTCTTTTGCCAACATTCAGTAGGTGTTCTGTAGGAGTTGTTCCACATGTAGATGTATTTCTGATGTATTTGTGGAGAGGAAGGTGATCTTCACGTCTTACTCCTCCGCCATCTTTTAGGTCTACAAGTTTGTTTTCTTTGTGAGTCTGTTTCTGCTTTGTAAATAAGTTCATTTGGTTAATGTTTTTGATCGATTAAGGGGAATTTGGAAATCCTAATAGCTACAGGTGTTCAGGTAATGTAGGTAACATAAATGGACAGAGTTGGTTCCATATGAGTTGAAAAACAGTAGCTAACACTTAGCCAGAGATTCATGGAACCATTAGAATGCGCTAGGACCCTGGTTGGCTGGAGAATAGTGCCTCACTTATCCACTTCATTTGATTGTCATGTCTGGGTCCCAGGCTTGTGTTTTTCAATAAAAGACAGAAGTGCAGATTTGTGTATGTATACTATTAATTTTAAATCATTGAAAGTAAAATTAAATGTAAAATAATAGGTACAGACAAAATTTAAGCCCTCTTAAGTCAGTTTTCACTACACGAATGGTTGATTTATGGCCTCTCAGGGCTTCTGAGGACATTGCTCCATCCAAAGGAGCAAGAGTCATTCTTTCCACTGGTGGGAGAAATCAGTGGAAGGACCAGATATATTCATATGTTCATAACTTACATGGGAAATATCACTTTGATAAAAGCTCAGTTAATATGAAAAGTTTCTTTGCAAGCTGATTCTCTTTCCTCAGGAGTCTGTACAGGTAGAAATCATTGCCAAGACAAGTGGGTAACATTTAATTAATCCACATGTTAATTGCAAAGTAAAGCTAGGTGCAAAGTTGGCTGACACACTTACACACTTGAACTTTTCTGTCGATCTCTGTTCCAACCGAAGGATAGATAGGCAACTCCATTTTGATAGAAAGGTATTAAAAGGAAATTGTATTATTTTTTCAAATAAGTGACTCTTCTAAAAATGTACTATAGCTTTTACTGTACATTTGAAAATATATGCTCATATTTGTGATATTTATTTTACCTGTTGTATACCTTCTAACATTATGTTTTCAAACTATTTTTTCTTTATAATAAATTAACTTATTACACTCTGAATGACATGGCAAGATGGACTGTGATGTTAAAGAATAATGTTTTCTAATTATCATTGACATTTGCAGAGAAGATTAAAATTTAATAAAATTAATTGTCCATTCTTGAATGGCTCACTTTGTAGTTAATCATATAACTCTGATTTCTTCTACTTACTTGAAACTTTAGAGTTCCTATGTCTTATTAATATCCAATATGAACCCAGCACTTAGAAAAAGAGTTAATTTTGTTCCCCTGTTGACATGGTTAATATATTCTAAGCAAAAAAGTATTGATTTTGAAAGAAAATCCTGCGGTTGTAATTTCCAACTGAAATATTCAGAGGTAACCTCACCTAACTTATTAGTCAGTTATCTTCTGGAGGTTATGTCGGATGGCGAGGAATGCATCCTCCTCACCGAGGTACATCTCTAGTAATATAATTTGAAGTGCTAGGGCCCCTTGCATCCATTTCTGAATCTATTATTAGTTGATTAAATTAACTGGCTGTATCAGTACAGTGAGAAGAGACACAGTAATGATATTATAGAATTAGTATGCTGTGATGAATTGTCAGGAGAAGTAGCTGTGACAGCCCTGTGGCCATATGCACTTAGCCATGCAATTTATAGTCACTTGGAGAACCAAGGACTTTTCAGTTTGGGTTAGGAAATGTGTTCCTGCTTTTGACATAGTTTGAGGGATATGTGTATAAGAGTGAGGCAGGTGCTTAGTGGCAATCCAGGAAGAAGTCAAGTCTCTGTTTTTAGACACTGGTATTTGGGTGATTTTCAAAGAATAAACCACAGTATACATGGATGCCTTTATTGTAACAGTGCCAATTCCTTTCAATAGATTTATAGGATAGTGCAGTTTCTTTATGGTTGTGGAAGATAATGTTACTTTGGGTAAGATAAAAGTAAATGCAATCTGGTATCACAGTTTCCCTGCTTATGGAACTCTGTAAATTCTCATCTATGTATTGCATTTACAGCAATCCTGAGAACATTGCTGGGTTGTTTTGATTTAGGTACATTTGGGGCTCCTAATGGCAAGGAGTTTTTAAGCAACTTAAAATATGACATTACTTTTTTCTTTTTTTTTGCTTTGCAACTGTTTGCAAGATAAACGAACTGTCAGATGCTTCTGAAAGGCATATGATGACAGTGGTTGGTGATGCAGATACTGGTGGCATAACACCACATTAGGCCAAATTTACTGCAGAATTCCCAAAACATGTACAACTGTGAAGTTGCCTCAATACTACTATTGCATGAGAATTATTCCCTGGCTGTGTTTGTTTTGTTTTCGTTTTAATGTTTACTGAGAGCATATTCAGGAGTACAATGGAAATGGGTACTGACATTCTTAACTCCGAACCAGATTCATGCAGAAAACTACTCTTTTTCTTTTAGTATGCTATAGAAGTTTATGTGTAATTGATCCCTTTTATTTGTCAAGCAGTACTGTCATTTGATCACAAAGCAAACCATGGAGGTTTTTTTTTTTGCTTTTCTTAGTATAGTTATTGCTTCCATCAACTGCTAAATTGATTCTGAAATTTCTAAGAAAATCTAAAAGAAAATGTTGTCTTAGTATCTTAATGTATGCCTTAGCCCCTTCACCTTGTCCCTAACTGTAATTACCCAGAATTACAAATTTAGAAGAGCTGCTTGATAACTCTATCATTTGGGTTATTTCACTTTGAAGATAATAGGAAGACACCTATCAAGTCCTCCCTTTTGTCAATCTCACCAGTATTCTTCCAGCTCCCTAAAGCCCTTATCTGGGAGTTATTTTCGACTCTCCTCTTCACCTTCCACGTCCAATTTATCACCAACACCTGCTGATTCTTTCCCAGCAGAGCTTCTTAGATCACCCCTTCTTTTCCATTTCTAGAGCCCCATCCCTGCCCCCTTTCATCATTCCACGCCTGGAGAACTGTGCCACTCTCCCACTCCATCTCCCTGCCACCTCTCTCCCCATACCGGGAGAGCCTGTGTATACCAGGCTGCCAGATGGATCTCTTAAATATTGATTATATCCATTCATATTGCCTCCTCGTGGCACTGAGCCTTTTGCTTTTTCTTATTTCAGCCTAAGGGCCTTGGGCACTTTTTTTCTTGTCTCTCTCTTCCCCTTTCCTTAGCACACATAATTGGCTAATTTTATTTGTCATTTATAATTTTTTGAGCCAGGCACTATGCTAGGTGCTTCCTGTGTATTATCTAGTTTAAGACTTACACCATTCCTGCAAGGTAAGTGGAATGGTTCCCTTTTTATAATCAAGGAAACAGAGGCTCAGAACTGTGAAACAACTTGCCCATCAACATGCAGCTGTAAGAGGTAGAGCCAGGGTCCAGCATATGCGTATCTGCCTTTGCAATGATACAGTCAGGCACCATGCAACACTGGCACCCTTGTGGTACGGCTCTACTGCCATTACCTTTAGATGAATTTGCATTTTTTTTAAAAAATAAATTTATATGAAGATATTTCTAAAACACACACATACGATCACACATTAGATGCCATATTTTGTAAACATTGGATCACTTTTATTTCCTTCCTTAATTCATGTTTTATTTTGAAATGCTCCCCCTCTTCCTTAGGATGTGAGAGTGTGGGTACTTGCTGGTTTTAGCAGGATTTAAAAGCCAAGGCTGTATGGACAGAGAGGATTTGATACATTTCTAGAGTTTCTTTTAACCTGTCAAGGGCGCACCTAGAGCACCTGTTCGCAGAGAACATCCACTTCTGCATTTGACATGTAACATGATGCTTTCTGTGATAGAAGCAGCAGGTGATAGAAGGTAAATAGAAGCCCATGTATGTCATCCCAAGGCACTGTAGGAAGAAAATGGGAAATAAAGGAGGACAGGATAGCTGAGACGTTCTCTGACGAAAACATTTGAGGCTTCCACTGGAGAAGGCGGTGTGTTAAATAGGTCCAGGGAATTTGAAGGGAACAAGGTCTTCCATTAGGACTTGGGAACAGAGGTCACTTCTCAAGATGGTCTTCAAGTCCTCCTCAGGTCCCAGACGACCTTAAGGTCCCTGGAAGCATGGATGGGACTCCATAGATCCAATATTTAATATTCATTTTTTTCTGATAATTCATGTCCCTCATTCCCTTTGTGCACATGCAGAGACTGACTCTGCTTTTTCTTTGACATTTCTGTATTTATTTTTAGTGCATTAATTTGCATTGAATAATGTGTCACTTAGTGTTTGTGCTTGTCCACGTGAAGCCTAGTCTCCATCCCAATCAAATTCAACTGCTTTATAGAGACGTATGGAATCAAAATACTTTCCATTCTTTCAAACAAGACTTTGTACCCATAGTCCCCAATGAAGGTGAACATCCAACTCACTAATTGGGTCACATTGTAAGGATGGCTTTGTTGCTACATTTTATTTTAATGTTTCCATTTGGTAAACCACAGACTAATTATATTTTCTTCCATTTTGAAACTTGAGAAAGGCAATGTCTTGCCAACAAACCTCTGACCATTCAGCCATATCCAGAACAATGAGCAGAGCATAAGTAGTAAAGAATCTTGTGGCCATTTGGAGGACATGGAGATTTGGCTACTTTCAAAATTTTATGTGATTGTTGGATTCAATCGGTGCTTTTCTCTTTTATAACTTTTTTCTATAAAAAAAAATATTTTCTGGAAGGAGGAAAATATTAATTATTAGGGTTTGGCTTTGAAAGGTCAAGAACAAGGAAATCAGAATTGGTAAAAGCAGTTGGTGATGAGGGTGATGAGTAAATCATGTAGCATCCTTTGGTATCGAGAATGAATATAAATCATTATCCTATAAATATTTATCAATGAACAAACTTATGTCTTTTTTTAAAGTTATGATTGCTTCAGGGTAGTTTAAACTTTAACATTAAATACAGCAAATCATTTTATTATTTTTTTTATATAAATTTATTTTTATTTATTTTCGGCTGTGTTGGGTCTTCACTGCTGCACACGGGCTTTTCTGTTGTTGCAGCAAGCGGGGGCTACTCTTCGTTGCAGTGCACGGGCTTCTCATTGCATTGGCTTCTCTTGTTGCAGAGCATGGGCTCTAGGCACAGGGGCTTCAGTAGTTGTGGCATGCGGGCTCAGTTGTTGTGGCTCATGGGCCCTAGAGTACAGGCTCAGTAGTTGTGGAGCCTCGGCTTAGTTGCTCCGCGGCATGTGGGATCTTCCCAGACCAGGCCTTGAACCTGTGTCCCCTGCTTTGGCAGGCGGATTCTTAACCACTGTACCACCAGGGAAGTCTCTGACAAAGCATTTTGGGGAAATTTAATAATTTGAGTAATGTAGATAACCGTGTTAAGCAATCTAAACTTAAAATTATATATATAATAAAATATAAAATAGATTTATATATGAAAGATTATGTATACACACATAAAGATAAAGATAATGATTTACATTGATGGCTAGATATCTACAAAGAGAAAGTTTCATCAGCATCATTTCCCATTTTGCTTAGAGCTCTGAAAAGCCCTGCTCAGTCAGAATGCCTGAAACAAAGAGATGGCTTTGTTTAAAGTTACATCAGATATTTCAGCACATCCCCTGCCTAACATGGTGGAAAGTGCATCCATTCAAAAGCCAGACAGGCCTAGATTGCAATCCTGAGTTTTCACATCACTTTCTGTGTTTCTGTGGATGAGTTATGTGACTTCTCTTCAGTAAACTATGAATAAAAATACCTACCTTGTAAGGCTGAGGCGATCCAAGGAGGGAAAACCCAGGTCTCACTGGAACTTAAATCAGGTTAAAAGACAAGTTACAAGTAAGGAGAGGAAACTCATTCCAAGTTCTACCAAACGGTAAACATTCCAGGACTTTGCAGCAACAGAGAATTTTTGTTTTTGTTTTTGTTTCGTTTTTTTATGGAGCGAATTAGAATTAAGTTGAACTTTGAAGGAAAAATAGTAGTCAAAATGGTAAAAGAAAAGAGAGTAACAGATAAGGGTGTAAGCAGGTACAGAGTTTTACACTCTGCAAAATGTGGTCAGTCACCTAACAAATCAGGATGCCAGAAGCTAGAGTATTTTGCAACCTGAAAAGCACGTGTCCTTGAAACATAGACAGCTAGTTGTTGCCCTCTGGGAATGAAATTGTGGAGTATCAGATCCTTTGAGTCTTCTAGAGAATCCTGAAATCCAATTTTTTAAAAGCCCTCTGATTTTTGAATAACGTTAATTAAATTGTTAAAACATTGTAGGACCAAATCAAAGAATCGTGTGGATTCCTGGATGCTTATCTCTTACTATACTGTGAGGCCCATGTCTCCCTGTAATAAGCATGACTCAAGGGTGGTGTAGCTGTCTTTCCCCTCTTTTCAGCAGGGGAACCCTGGAAGTTCTGTGACCTCACCTCCTACCAGTCCCCTTTGCCCTGCCCCTTATCTTTCAGTATGCCAGAGCACACCAGTGTAGGAAGTTTTGCCCTAGCTGCTCTCCCTGCCTGGGGTGGTCTTCTCCCAGATACCTTCCCGTCTAACCCTGTCTCCTGCAAGTTCAGACGTCAAGGCTATTATGTATAATTGTAACTCCCTTTCCACCTCTGCTTTACCATGATATCCCTTGTCTTTTTTCCATAGTACTAAAACTCTCCACCCTAGTATATAGTTTACTTATATACCACTGATCTGTCTCTCCTGCTGGGATGGTTGGGCAGGTGGAAGAAATCTTTGTTTCGTCTACTAACAAAACTAAAACTGAGCCTTTAGGTTGTACATGCTCAAAGCATTTGTTGCGAAACGAAATAAGTTAATGGGTAAATGAATTCATTTATGGTTTAAAGGCCATCGTGGAAAAGGATAGACATTTTTTAAAGTTCGAGACGAAACTGAATGAACCAGAGCAGAGAGGACCTTTGTTCAAATTCAGGATTGTGGCACCAGAGTAGTAAGATTTGGAAAAGGCTTATTAAATTGTAAAAAGTATTTTGAGGACCCAGTTAAACAGTGATAATGTTGATGCAAAAACTTATTCTCTAATTAATAAAACTTGTATCAAAAATAGTATTGTTGACATCTCAGAAGAAACCGTCTAATTTAGGCCACTGATCCATGCTCTTCAGTATTATTTTTCTGACAACAGCAATAAAGATAATTATATTTGAGTGTTAATGGTTGTTTTGCAAAACATTGTTCTGACAGAGTAGTCACTTATACCAAAATTAACATTTCCACTGTATGCACATTAACCTGGCTCTCAGTCAGTCACCTAACTTAAGTGCCTATTTTAGCTCCATTGAACTAGAGATCAGACTAGTCTTGGTGTGGCATCTTATAGGGTGTCATCCTTGAGGGTTTTTTGTTTTGTTTTGTTTTGTTTTTTTCTTTTCTCCTTATCATTATTCTTCCTATTATCCTTGAGGTTTTTATAGAGAGTCAAGTCCACTCAACAGGTGGCCCCTCTTTGAACCTCTAGAAAGAACTGTAAGGAACATAAAGTTATTCAGTGGGCAGTTTAATCTGCTAATCCAGAGCACAGACTTTGGAGACCAGTAGTCTGGGTTTAAAATGGCTCTTCCACTCTGTGAATTCCTAGACAGTTCATCGTGAGACTGTTTCCTTATCCATAAAATAGAGATAATGGAAAAATCGATTACATGAGATTATTGTGAATATTATGAGCTGATGCATATAAAATTCCTTAGCATACTGTTCTCAAGTACCACATAGTACTTTTGGTAGTATTCCTAGGAAGGTTATGATTACCTTCTCCATTGATAAGGTATACTCATGGCTTTAACAAGTTGTAATCATATCTGTTTGCCATTTGTGATAGTGGTGATGGTAGTTTGACAATTAGAACAGTTATTCTGTTCCAGTTGGATGTAACCTAATATCCTGGCTAAAAACCAAAAAAATATGGCTAGCATTTTCACAATACTCAAAATACTTCAGAAGTCTACAGTATGCAGTTCAACATAGTAAGTTCTCATTGTCTCCAATCAGCATCCCAGGAGGTCTGTTTATTCAAGCAAATCAGTATATCCATGACTTCAGCTATGAACCTTTAGGAACTTCAGTAGCCCTAAGCTAATAGGTAGAAAGCTCCCCACCTACCTTTTCAAGGGGTTTTCAGCTCTTTCCCAATCTATCTTTTTTTTTTGGCGGTACGCAGACCTCTCACCGTTGTGGCCTCTCCCGTTGCGGAGCACAGGCTCCGGATGCGCAGGCTCAGCGGCCATGGCTCACGGGCCCA
>RJWK010047994.1:0-17090 GCA_004363435.1 Platanista minor | reverse complement strand
AAAAAAAAAAAAAAAAAAAAAAAAAAAAGAAAAAAAAATTTTGTGAGGGCTCTCTGATTTAAAAAACCAAACCAAACCAAACCAAACTAAGAGTTTTTTCATCTGCGGCACGATTGATATCTTGGGCCGGATAATTCTTTGTCGTCGTAGCATCCTACAAAGCGTAGCACAGCCTCTGAGCAGCAGCCCTGGTCTCTACCCACTAGATTAGATGCCAGTAGCACTTCCCCCAAGTTGGGCCAACCAAAGACGCCTCCAGACACTACCCACCCTATCGGCCCTTGGTGCAGAAGCGCTATTTTAGAAACATTCTCCCGCCCCCGTTACCGTCTCTGTATCCTTTTTAAACCAGATCATCAGGTTCCCAACACCGAAAGCACATGTATGCTCCCGGACGTGTGGGTCTGTCTCTCTGCAGGCCCTGCATATGTGCCTGGGGCCGAAATGGGATGCCGCGTCCACTGGGGGGCGCTGGTTCGGTTCCTCAGGAAGTCTCTAGATCTCAGTAGCATGATAAAATGTCTCTTTGCCCTCAGGCCCTTTCCTCTTCTCCAGCAGAAACTCTCATCCATAGTCAGTTTTTGTAGTCATTTTCTAATTAAAGCTGGAAAGAAGATCTTCAGCCGAGCCCACTCTCATCTTCATCCATCTAGATTCCTACTTGAATTATACGGCCAGCCGCTTGTGACATGGGATCCGGGGTTCTTCATTTGTACCCACCAGAAAGAGAGAGGTACCATGTTTCTGAGTTCTGTTATGAGGACTGGCTACATAATCTGCAAGGCCCAGGGCAAAATGAAAATGCAGGCCCCCCCCCCCCCCACCGCCGCCCCCCCGTCCAAACATTATTAAGCATTTCAAGATGGTTCTAGCACTGTTCACACACCCACGACGTCGGACCTGGTAGCCTTGGTTGCCGCTGCATCCCTCTTGCGTATTAACGTACTTGGCATTGCCAGCTCTTTCTCCCCTATATTGCGGTGCCTCCCGTGAAGTAAGAACCTCAAAAACAAAATGCCGTGCCCCGAGTCCGTTGAAAGAATTGTACTGCAGCAAATGTTTATAGCGTATATTTTTCTGGCTTTCAAAGAAACGCCACATGGAAATCTTTCTACATCATTACAGTAACGAAAGTAAACACTGTGGCCTTTCATCATATACATATTTTCCTGTAAATATGACAACATGGAAATCGTCATTGCTCTTACCCACAGTGTTTTTTAAGTTAGCCAAGAGTGAGACGTCCACAACAGAATGATACATAATCCCTCTTGTCCTTATAAAAATAGCCAAAACATCACCTAAATGGCTCTCAGTGAAAGTTGGAGTGGTAACTTCTTTATATTGAAAAGCATTATAATTCATGGAAATATTGTCCTCGTAAATGCTTTAGATTAACATCATAAGGCAAACGGGAGCATTTATTGTACCTGGAGACCATGATTTTAAGAACCTCAGAAGCTGAGTTTTAGACCCTTTTATTTAAAACCTGTTAGTGTACAAAGTGCATGAAAATATCCATTATTCAGCTACCAAAGAAGTATGTAAAAGTTACTAAGCCAACCCTTTTGGTTTACTCAGGGAAGGCCAATGCACATTGTTTTTATATTGTAAGAAGAAAAGAAATCCCATTAAGTTTCCAGAGAATGATTGATTAATGGTTTTTTGCTTTTTTCCATTGAGGCGTCCATCTTTTTTTTAGATGTGAAATTGTCCTAAGTTGCTATCAAAATATTCATCTGGGTATAAATAATATAGTAAATATATAGCATCTATCTGTTCAGAAAAAGGAGCGCATCTGCCAGTGAAGAGGCAGGAGCACCGGGGAAGCCACCCATGAAGTCCAGACTCGTCATCACATAACACGATGCTGACACAGTGGGTCTATGGACGAATTTCAAAGAAACAGTTGGTTGATTTGCTCAAAAACAAAACCAGTGAAAACAATGTCTAAATCCCCCAGTCTGTCCAGTCAAAACGGCCAACCCCGTAGCCCAGATAAATATTTCAGCAAATGAAATGGTTGATAGATGTCATGCCCTTCGTCAAGGTAGAACCACTGCCAGATTCCTGGCCCAAGTCCAAGGACGGCTTAAAATAGTCTTAATTCACGGACCGCTCCAACTTGTCAGGTCAGCATGCCAAGCACCCCATCTGACATGGCGTTAGCAGGTTCTACTAGCAGGTTCCGGAGTGGGAATAGTGAGTTTGATTTTTTCTTTTTTTTGCTTTTTTTTTTTTTTTTTTTTTTTGCTTTTTCTTACAACTCTATGGTAAACTACACTAGAATATAGAGGGACTTCTACATCTTTCAAGATGTGTTTAATAAAAGTCTGTTTATAATAACTTTTGAGGCACGTATACCGGAGAACAGTACTTTAGGCAATGTCCCTTGTCATTAGCAACTCATATATATTAAGTGTTTTTCGGGTGACTTGACTTACAGTTGGATGTGGTAGTGGCAGTTGGGACCATGTGCTGATGTCCTGGAGAGCAAAATCGATCCAAAGTGGTGTTGCCATTTGTGACAGAAAATGTTTATTTCCTCAGCCCCAGAGACAAAAATTATTCGGGGGCGGGGGGGGGGGGGGGACACAGGACAGCTATTAAACATAGTGAAGACATTTCACAGGCCTAAAGAAACTGTTAAAAGGAAAGAGATTTCTATCGTGTCACAGAATCCCACTTCCGAGGAAACGCAAACCAGCCTGAAGTTTTGAATCATCAGTAGGATTCAAGGAGACTTTTTTCAACTGCAGTCTCATCCTTCATGTTCTCCCAGCATCCTTAATCCTAGGAAAAACGGGGTAATATGTGGCCAAAGGTTTCAGAACCTTTCTTTCCAGCATCATCCCACCAGCCGTCGGAGGGTAATGACAGATTCCAAGCTCCCGAGTCTTTCTTTCTTTCTTTCTTTTTTTTTTCTTTTCTTTTGGCGGTACGCGGACCTCTCACCGCCGTGGCCTCTCCCGTTGCGGAGCCCAGGCTCCGGACGCGCAGGCTCAGCGGCCGTGGCTCACGGGCCCAGCCGCTCCGCGGCATGTGGGAGCTTCCCGGACCGGGCCACGAACCCGCGTCCCCTGCATCGGCAGGCGGACTCGCAACCACTGCGCCACCAGGGAAGCCCCATCAATGCGTCAAGTCTTTCCATTCTCTCTCCTGCTCTCTCCATCCTACTTGACCCAATAAATTTTTCTGACATCACAGAACACTTCAAGATCAACCAGAGTAAGAAAGCCTGTTTACTGCCCTACTAGATTCAAAACTCTTTTTAATTTTGAAAATAGTTGCATACTGTTATGCAGTGTTGGGGTGACAGGACCTCCCCATCCATGGGATCCGTAAGACATAGGACACGAAAAGGTAGATGAGCACACAGAACCGTTTTCTCGAGCCCGGAGACTGTGGTGAAATAAAGGGGGTCAAGAGCTGGTACACTTACGGGCCTCCTAACGTGCAAAACCAGAGAATTCCTAAGAGCTGTAATCCTGGTTATGTTCCTTTTATAAATAATCTATAAATTTTCCTGTAAATACAAAACAAAACAAAACAAAAAGTGAAGAAATTATTAAAGCCTGTACTTGATACAAAACACAGTGAAAGGGAGGAATCGCCCGTTTGGAGTCCTTATCTTAGCTGATTTCCGGATACTTTTTGGTGAGATTTAATCACATTCTGGAAGCCTGTGTTTTCTGTGTCCCCGGAATGGTGGCCACCACCCTTTTTATTCCCCGGAAAACAGCTCCGCGCGGCCACGTGCTCACGGCAGCTGCTCGGTGCAGTCTAGATGGTCTGGGATGGGAAGGCCGGTTATGATGGTCAGACATTTGTTCCACACAGTGAAGGTGGGACACACAGGCTGCGAGAATGTGATGTCGAAAGTGTAGAGGTGGATGGAGTTCAAGGCATCGTAGAACGCGATGGAGCCGTTATCGTAGTCCAGCAGGATGCCGACGCGCCGGAGGTGGGGGGCTGGCTCGATGGGGATCTCCTTGCTGTTGTGTCTCACCACCCAGGTATTGTGGCAGCGGCACAGCGCCCATGAAGCAGAGTTCTTGCCAATCCACTCGTGCTTCGGGGCTGATTTGTAAGCGAGGCCAATGGCATACCTGCAGACACAAAACAGCAATGACAAAAACCATGAGCCATGTTGCAAACAAGCGTGAAATCCTTTCTGTGGTCCTCGGGGGTCAGGAAAACGTTGATCCTCTGTCGTCCCTGTTCATTCTTCAGTGAAAGCTGGCATGAACCCTGGACCCACGTTCCTCATCCTTTTCCCTTCCGAACATAGACTGGGCGGAAAGGGGCCACTGCATTGCCCCACATTCCCGTTTTCAGTTCAGACGTTACAAGGGAATTGGAACACTTTGTGTTCTGCTGTCTGATTTTTTTTTTTTTTTTAACGTTCACAAAGACCCTCGCGACGGATTCTCTAGACCAGTGCCGTCCCGTAGAACTTTCTGCAATGATGGACATGTTCTGCTCTGTTCAGTATGGTAGCCACGAGCCGCATGTGGCTATTGGGCACTTGAACTGTGGCTGGTGGGAGTGAGGAACTGAATTTTAAAGTTATTCAATTTTAATGACGTTAAACTATTTAAAGAGCTACCAAATTGGACGGCACGACTCTAGACTGCTCCTTTTGACCTTCTTTGAATTTTTCAACTGACAACTTGTCTGTCACTTTCCATGATTTCAAAAGGCAAGCAAGCATGGAGAATGATTTTCACTTAGGGGGGGATAAGCTCTTTGGCATCTCCCAGCCTCAGTTTTCTCACCTGTAACACAGGGACAATGACTGTCATTGTGTCTCAGGGTTATTTTGAGGGGTTAAGGAAAGAATACGTGTACAATCCCAGGCACAAGGCCTGGCATATAATATCCACTAGTGGTTATTAGTTTTGCCCAGTGGCACACGACTAGACTGCTAACTACCAGGATCAGAATTTGAACGTCGAATGATTCCAAAGGCCACAAACTTAAATAACACTCTCTCATGCCTTTCCTCACCAGAAGAGCCCCTTTGGTTTTATTTCCTACTATATTTTTCAAAAATCTGACTGTCTCTGAGAAGACGGATATCCTACTTATTCTAAGTGTCATCTCACTGCTCAAAAAAAAAAAAAAAAAAAAAAAAAAAGTTGAGAATTCTTTCTGCAGTGTTCTAAGCTGCTTAACCTGTTTTCACCCTGCTGAAGTCTGCCTCCCTAATATTTGTAGTATCTCATAGTTATTGACATAAGCAAACCCCATCATTCTTAATAAACACTGATTGAGTCAGAGTTCCATTCTTACAGTAGACAGTGGTCTCGCTGGATATTGACATATGGTACCGTACCCACTGCAGAGAGAAAAACTTCATTGGTCTTTGACAAAAAAAGACATTCTTTCGAAAATCGTGTGCTGGATTTAAAATACACTCACTTAAAGGGTGGTGTGTTTAAAAAAAGAAAAGAAAAGAAGATAACACACCATGACTGAATTAAAAGAGGATGGGCTCGGTCATCTGTTCAGCCCAGGGTACCAGCCTGTGTGCCGTCAAACCGGCCTCTTCTCTTCCCTCTTGTCAATCCTGCTCTGCATCTCAGGGACAATCCCGGGGCTGCATTTCCCAGAGTCCTCCTTCCACTAAGAGTCTGCGTCAGATTCAGCCACTGACACCCTTGCACAAGATCCAGAAGTTCTAACAGGAGGGGGAGACACTGTTTTCCAGACAGTAGACAGCAGGGGTGAGGTCTGTGGAAGCTTCCAGGCAAACTCCCGGGTATAAGTTGTCTCTGGGCTGTGGGTAGCTTTCCAGCTTCATGGACTGGAGCAGTGGGCTCCCTGACCTGCGCTCCCAGCCCTTCCAGGGCCCCTGGAAGCAAGCCTCTGGCCCTCTTCCTCCTTGGCGTACCTAGAATGACTTCTGTCTTTCTCAGAACCCTAACAGACACTTGGGAAAGGTTTTCGTTTTGCAGTTTTCAGTGTTCTCCCTCAAGACGTTCTCTCTGTCCTGGCAGATGCCATTTCCCTTTTCAGATAATTTGGAACTTGCCTTTGCATCACAAAATAGCTGCATGTCTGTACTGTTGCCTTCTTGTTGCTACACACTGTATTCACTTTTTGTTAAAGAACTTTGACGTTTCGTTTCCCTATGAACCTTAACTGAACCCCCTACGAAGCAGCCGTGGCAGGTATGACCGACTGCGCGTAGCAAGTGGGAAAACCAAGAGGTTAAAACGAGGGGCAAAGAAGTCCAGACTCGCTTAACTCGGGGCCCAGTGATCTTTGCGTGAACCCACGTTAGCACCGTTTCCTAAAACACCAAGAGCACGTTAACAGCCTTAGAGTAAGAAGATAACTCCGTGTAGAGTCCATTAAGCAAAGGAAAAACACCATTATATTATCGTTAATCTGTAAAGCTGTGTACCTCTTTCCACCGAGCTTGAAAGGTGCAGGCAGAAGGCAGTGTTCCATTAAGGTGCGCCAGTGAGACTCGGAGGAGTCACAAAGTATAAAAATTATGTTTCTCAGCAATGTTAACAGGCCCCAGGGCATGGATCGTAACGTACATGTTAATTTCAAGTCAGGACTACGTGTCACGAGAAAATATCCGTGTCATTAGCTGTTGCAAATCAAGGTATTTATTACAGGCATTTGATTGTCAGCGTCACCCTTTCCTCCCAGGAAATGGTCAACTACTTTCTACCTGAGAATTTTCTGCAGTGGACGGACACAAGTGCGTAAAGATCCGAAAGTGTGGCGATTAATTTGAGAACCTTTTTCCCTCCTCTGTGAGTTGGTTTTGACATCTGGTGTTTCCAAGGTAGTGCCGATCTATGTTTGTATAACTGAAGTGGTCTGGTGGAATTCCCCACACCATTCTTCAATGGGAGTGAGATCATAATGATCAGGTATCATTTATCATAAGTAATTATTAATGGGATTGTAATTATTTAGACACTGGATTCCATCCCAGATTAACAGAGCCCGTTAATTAACTGGAAATGTTTGCTCTTTTGCACCTGCAAAAATTCACTGTATTCTCCTTTGGGCTTTTATCTTGCCCCAGTGCAGCTACAAACTATAAGTGCCAGGCTGGCCCAGAGTGGGGGAAGGATCTGTCCCCCACCCTCCAGCGGGGGTGTTGGAACAGGAATGTTCTGGGCAAAGAGAACCGTGCGGGTGGCAAGAGAAAAGAAACCTACTTGCTTGGCTAATATAGGGAGAAATAAGACACCCAAGTTTACGATTTGACTTCTTGGATTTTGCACGAACTGGAAAGGACTTAGACGCACTGCATTGTCTGCATAGATTTGAATTGAAAGTTGTTTGGTTTTTTTTTTGTTTTTTTTTTGTTTTTTTTTTTTTACTAAATAAGAAGTGTTTTAGCATCCTGATCTCAAAAGTAACACTGTTATAATACTCATCATCTTCAAGTTAGGCAGTTTTTTTTTTTTTTTTTTTTTTTTTTTTTTTTTTTTTTTTTTTTTTTTTTTTTTTTTTTTTTTTTTTTTTTTTTTTTTTTTTTTTTTTTTTTTTTTTTTTTTTTTTTTTTTTTTTTTTTTTTTTTTAGGCACAGGTTCAACTACCACTCATTAAGTACACCACAGTTAGCCCTAAAGCGTATTTTTTTTCCATTTCCTTTATGGTTTATTACAGGATACATATTTTTAAAATTTTTCTTGGGGCATGGTTGATTTACAATGTTGTGTTAGTTTCAGGTGTACAGCACAGTGAATCAGTTATACATAGATATATATCCACTCTTTTATAGATTCTTTTCCCATATAGGTCATTCCAGAGTACTGAGTAGAGTTCCCTGTGCCATACAGCAGGTCCTTACTAGTTATCTGTTCTCTACAGTAGTGTGTATCTGTCAATCGCAATCTTTTCCTCCCCCCTACCCCGTAACCATAAGTTTGTGTTCTAAGTCTGTGACTCCATTTCTGTTTTGTAAGTTCATTTGTATCATTTCTGTTTTAGATTCCACACAGAAGTGATATCATATGGTATTTGTCTGTCTTTCTCTTTCTGACTTACTTCACTTAGTATGATCATCTCCAGGTCCATCCATGTTGCTGCAAATGGCGTTATTTTGTTCTTTTTTATGACTGAGTAATCATGACAGGACAGTGAATACAGTTCCCTGTGCTACAGACAGTAGGACCTTGTTGTTTATCCATTCTATATGTATTAGTTTGCATCTGCTAGTCCCAAACTCCCAATCCATCCCTGCCCCGCCCCCGCCCCTACTTGGCAGCCACAAGTCTGTCCTCTACGTGAGTCTGTTTCTGCTTCCTAGAGAATTTCATTTGTGTCATAGTTTAGATCCCACATATAAGTGATATCATATGGTATTTCTTTTTCTGACTTACTTCGCTTAGTATGATCATCTCGAGGTCCAGCCATGTTGCTGCAAATGGCATTATTTCGTTCTTGTTTTTTTATGGCTGAGTAACATTCCATTGTCTGTAGGTACCACATCATCTTTATCCATTCCTCTGTCCATGTACATTTAGGCTGCTTCCATGTCTTGGGCTAGTGTAAATAGTGCTGTTGTGAACACAGGGGTGCATGTATCTTTTCGAATTAGGGTTTTGTCTGGGTATATGGCCAGGAGTGGGATTGCAGGATCATATGGCAACTCTATTTTCAGTTTTTGGAGGAACCTCCGCACTGTTCTCCACAGTGGCTGCACCAGTTTACATTCCCAGCAACGGTGCAGGAGGGTTGCCTTTTCTCCACACCCTCTCCAGGATTTGTTACTTGTAGACTTTTGGATGAGGGCCAGTCTGACCGGTGTGACGTGGTATCTCACTGCAGTTTTGATTTGCGTTTCTCTAATAATTAGCGATGTCGATCATCTTTTCATGTGCCTCTTGGCCATCTGCATGTCTGCTTAGGTCTTTTGCCCATTTTTTGGTTGGGCTGTTTGTTTTTGTTGTTGTTGAGTTGTACGAGCTGTTGGTAATATCTTGGAAATTAAGCCCTTGTCGGTCGCATAAGTTGTGAATATCTTCTCCCCGTCGGTAGGTTATCTTTTCGTCCTGTTTACGGTTTCCTTTGCTGTGCAAAAGCTTGTAAGTTTGATTAGGTCCCATTTGTTTATTTTTGCTTGTACTTCTATTGCTTTGGGAGACTGACCTAAGAAACCACTGGTACGATTGGTGTCAGAGAACGTTTTGCCTATGTTCTCTTCTAGGAGTTTTAGGGTGTCATGCCTTACGTTTACGTCCTTAAGCCACTTTGAGTTTATTTTTGTGTACGGTGAGAGGGTGTGTTCGAACTTCATCGACTGACACGTGGCTGTCCAACTTTCCCAACACCACCTGCTGAAGAAGAGACTGCCTTTTTCCCGTTGTATATCCTTGCCTCCTCTGTCGGAGATTAATTGACCGTAGGGGTGTGGGTTAAATCTGGGGTTCTCTATTCTGTTCCATTGATCCCATATGTCTGTTTTTTTGTGCCAATACCATGCTGTTTTGATTACTGTAGCTTTGTAGTAGCATTGTCTGAAGTCTGGGAGGCGTGTGCCTCCTGCCTAAAGCGTAATTATAATGTTTCAAAAACACGGCATGGTGGTTAAGAGCGGGGGTTAGCAAACTACAACCCATGGGCCAAATCTGGCCCTCTGCTTGTTTTCATAAATGAAGTTGTATTGGCACCCAGCCACACCCATGCATGGATGTGTGGTCTATGGCCGCTTTCCCCCACCACCACAGTAGAGGTGAGCAGTCGAGACAAAAATCATCTGGCCTGCAAACCTAGAAATACTGGCTCTCTGGCCCTTTACAGACAACGTTTGTGGACCCTTGGTTAACAGCCTGTACCCTGACTACAGACTCCCCAACTCTGTCACTAGGAGCTTTGTGCCCTGGGGCCTCGGTCATCTCATCTGTAAACTGGGATATTAGCACCTACCTACCTTTGTGGGGCTGTTAGGATGAATAAATGAGTTACCATTCGTAAAATGCCTAGACCAGTGCCTGACACATAGCTGTGCTAGAAAAGGGCTGGCTAAATAAAAATCGTAATTGCTCAGAAAGGGAGCTCGGTAAGTAAGTAAGTGGGCATTTGTGAGACAGACGGCCAGGGTGAGAGGTGCCGTTTATGGCTGTGGGATGGGCAAGGTCAGCTTTGTAAGGTGAATTTGGTAGGGTTAACTAATTCCCACGTAGACTGCCCTGACCTCCACCCCTTAGGCTCAGAGAACTCAGTGGGCTCAAAACACTGCGCTGGATCTAAGGGACCCTCTGAAATGAGTCCGGGCCAAGGATCACTGCTTCACCCCCAGCCCCCAAATAACTCTCAGCCATTTGCACTGATGGGCCCAGCCTAGAATCACAAAACGTACAAGGCGACAGAAATTAGTTTCAGTGATGGAGAGCAGGAATTCAGGGTAGGAACTGGAGAACTTATTCTGTCTGTAAAGGGCCAGAGAGCTAATAATTTTGGCTTCATGGGCCACAGGATTCTGTTTTACCTCCTCAACTCTGCTGTGTGGCTCAAAGGCAGCCATAGACACTGTGGAAAAGAATGAGCCTGGCTGTGTTCCCATAAATAGTTTATTTACAAAGACAGACAGTGGGCTGGGTTTGGCCCAAGGGCTGTAGTCTGCTGACCCATGCTTTAAGGCATGAAAGAGCAGTGTTAGCATACTAGCTAGCTCTCCCTGGGACCAGGGCTCAATGCTTGCTGTCAATAAAAAAAATGGATGGAGTTAAAAACGAGTAATTTTTCTTACTGGCCGAATGGTAGCTTAGATGATTGCTTGGTATATTTCCACTCCCTCCTCTCAACTCCCTGCGAAGAAAACATACTTCGCCGCGCCACTAGCCTTGGGGCTTGGCCACGTGACTGGCCTTGGCCGATAAGAAGTCAGCAGACGTGATGCAAGCAGAGGTTTGAAATGTGCTTGCATGGTCGGGCTTGCGCTCTTGGGCTCCTTGAGAAGGACATGGCCTGGGTAGCCCACGTGTCCAAAGAGGATGAAGAAACCCGTAGAACAGACCTAGATCCAACCTCCAGCTTAAAGCAAGGCCCAGTTAAGGTTAGCCTCGAGCAGCTAACGCACAGATGTGGGTGTCGGTGAGCAGTAGTAAATTATTGTTGGTTGAAGCCACGGAATTTTGGGGTGTTTGTTTGTTATGCAGCAATACTGTAGCAACAGCTGACTGATCAAGATTTTCTGCATATTATTATTCAAGATGGACCCTGGAATGTGTTGATGCTCTGACCAAGTCCAGAATAAGATGTGCCTTTTTATAATTGTAGGACAACATCCATCAAGAGATGAATGGATAAAGAAGATGTGCTGTGTGTGTGTGTGTGTGTGTGTATCCATACACACACACAATGGAATACTACTCAGCCATAAAAAAGAATGAAATAATGCCACTTGCAGCAACATGGTTGGACCTAGAGGTGATCATGCTAAGTGAAGCAAGTCAAACAAAGACAAATACCATATGATATCGCTTACGTGTGGAATCTAAAACGTGATAGAAAAGAATTTATTGACCAAACACAAACAGACTCACAGACATAGAAGACAAACTTTCGGTTACCAAAGGGGAAAGGGGAGAGGGATGAGGGATAAATTAAGAGTTTGGGATTAGCAGTCACAAACTACTGTGTGTCAAAGAGATGGGGGACAAGGTCCTGCTGTGTGGCGCAGGGAGCTATGTTCGATACCTTGTCATAATCTGGGATGGAGGAGAATGTGAAAGAATATATTTAGATAAAATTGCCTACCACGTGCTTCCGCTTATGACCACTTCCCAGTAATGCCGGCCACTGTCAATGAACACATTTCCAGCTACGCCATAGCTGCCTTGGCTGGTGAAGCGTTCAGGCGTGTGGCTCTTTTTGGATGATGACTCGTCACGTTCTACTGTCAAGTTATCGTGGGACACCTTTAGCTTGCGATGTGCAGATTTGGGGTCCAGTTTAAATGGCTGGCCTGGAAACGGTTACAAAACAGAAAGCGGAAGATGAAAAGAACTGTTGGTTTGAACATGAGCAAGAACGTATTTTCAGAATCAGCTTTCAAACGGACAAGGAAAATGGTAACAAGCATGTCCCTGCCATCGTGAGCTCGCAGTCAGTCAGTTCTAAGATGCGGAGGCAGGGGTGCTAGGCTCACGAGTCGACAACAGCGTGGGCGAGGATCAACCAGAACGTGCGGTGTAAGCTATCCTGGGGGAATCCCAGCTGTACACCAGCGGCACAGGTACACACTGGCTGAACAGCATCCGGGAAGGGAGGAGAAAACGAAGGCTTCATTTTCAACCGTTCCCGTGTTCAGTCAGCTTAAAATGGGTTCATGCTCGATAGACTTCAGACCAGAGACCAAACAAATCAAGACTGCAGGTTTTCATGTATAGCATATTCTAACGGCTTATGTTATTCTGAGACTGCTCCAAATTGAAGCATTCCTCTCATGAGCTTACAGTGACTACAAAGTTGTCCATTTTTCAGCCCACAGGAGCAGGCAAACCATGTGATGGTGACACCTGGGTTTTGCCTCCTGAGCTCATTTGCACATACGAGGAGGTCCTCTCTCTTTCGCACTTGTGCTCTGAAAATTGAACCATTATACAATCTTGGGAGAATCGCACCTGAACATCTTGTTGTTAACTGTTCCTTCTGTGAGAATTCACCACTGGTGTGGAGGCCCCCCTGTCATTCAACACGACGTCGGTACAAGGCACTTAAAGGCAGCAACTGAGTTACAACGTGATGCAAACACCGTGATGTTCAAGCTCCACAGCCACTGGCGCAGCTGGGAGGCTGCTTCCGCGCAGCGCACGGGTCTCAGACAATCACACGAAAAAGTCTGGTAAGTCTGACTGTGGCAATACACACACGATGGCTGAGAAACCGAGGCAAGCGAGCCTGGAGCAGTGTGTGTGACCTCGCATGCAGGTAGGCCAAAGGATTTCTAGTCGCTGCTTGGATACAGACATGACATCAGCACTTGTAAAATCCTTTCTTTTAGATCGGGGACCAGCATACTTTTTCTGCAAGAGGCCAGATAGGAAATATTTTCAGCTATGTTGGCCATGTGGTTTCTTCTGGGGCTATTTAACACTACTGTCCTCGCATGGAGACAGCCAGAGACATAGGTAAACAGATGGGCGTGGCTCTGTGCCCGTAAAAGTTTATTTACAAAAACAGGCAGCTGAATCTGGCCCACGGGCTGTAGTTTGCTGACCCATTTTAGATTTCGGTTCATATCAGAGAAAAGCTTAAAGGGGAGCTGAGAAAATCCTCAAGTGCTCAGCAGGCAGTGGGTATTCTCAAAGGCTGTAAGACCGGCTGGATTCCACGTGTAGTTTAAATTTTGGCTTGGCTTGTTAAAAAAAAAAAAAAAAAAAAAAAAAATTGTCCTCAGGAATGATCACACCAGCAACTATTAGGGATAAGGTATGAACTAAGACAAGAAGAGTCTGAAGATAGTTTGGCTTAAAAGGTGTGATAAACCATAATGGAAAAGGACATGAAAAAGAATGTATATATAACTGAATCACTTTGCTGTACAGCAGAAATTAACACAACATTGGAAATCAACTATACTTCCATAAAACTGGAAAAAAAGAAAAAAGAAAGGTGGAAGATAGAACGTGCGGAAAAATAACTGGACCCTAATGGGCGGATTAGGGAGGCATTGCATAAAGGCGCGCACCCATCACTGAACATGAAGGCGGTGTTCTGCGTGCCCTTCTTGCAGTGAGGACGCTCAGAACGTTACAGCCGTTGAAAAGACTGGCCTTATGACGGTGAGCTACATGGTGTTTGCTCGCTTCAGCTCCCAGCCTCACCGACACATGCATGGAGCAGGGTCATGCCATCTGATGGCAGGCCCAACCCCCTGCCTTCTCGGAACAAATTCCACTTGCGCCTCGGATGTGTTTCTCAAGGAAACTATGACCTACTCCGTCTGGGTTCAAGGCTGTTGCTTTGATGAGGACACAGTAGCGCAGGGAACAAATTAATCGCTGACTTGGCTAAAGAATTCAATGCACTGTAGGACTGGTACACCTCAGAGCTTGGCAAACTATAGCCCGCAGGCCAGATTCAGCCCACTGCCTGTGTCTGTCTGTCAATAAAGTTTTGACGAAGCACGGCCATGCCGTGCCGTTTGCGCGACAGACTTGAATACCTGTGACCAAGACCGTCTGACCCGCGCAGCCCCAAATAGCTACTATTTGGCACATCACAGAAAAAGTTTACCAACCTCTGGTACGTAAGTTAATAACATCTGGGCAATGATTGCATGTCTAGACGCAGAAGATAGACATTACCTGTCTGTGTGAAAGGAATACATTATCTTTGGTAAAACC
This sequence comes from Platanista minor, assembly GCA_004363435.1. Classification (NCBI taxonomy): domain Eukaryota; kingdom Metazoa; phylum Chordata; class Mammalia; order Artiodactyla; family Platanistidae; genus Platanista; species Platanista minor. The sequence goes on along the minus strand of RJWK010047994.1, from coordinate 2,760 downwards.
GGTGAAGCACAAACAAGATGTCTCTTAGATCTACTCTATAGAGTTAACCTCAGGGTATGTATAGATTCTTTTTTTTTTTTTTTTTTTTTTAGTTACTCTCTGAGGACGTTTTCTTCTTCACCGGCAGAAACATGGAGAGGAGAAATTAGCTTGCGTTTTAAGAGTTTTGTATCTTAAACACGTATACCTGGAATAAAGTTACTTGACTACTGAAATCAAGGATTTGGCTTAAATGAGGGACTGGCTGGCAACCCTAGAACGCGCTGTGATACTGACACACTCCAAGTGACTTTCTCTTGGGAGGTCTTATGCAAACAAATACCGTATTATACAGCATAATATTTCCAGCTCAAAAAGATTGTAAAGAAAGCTGAGCATGAAATAAAACACGGGTGGGCAGAGAGAGGGGGAGATGACAGTGTTACAAGATGCACGCACCGCCTGGCTCGCCCTGTGTTGTAGGGGCCATCCTGAGGATTGTGGGACGTTTCCCGTCATCCCTGGCCTCTAACCACTAGACACCAGTAACATCCATCCCAGCTGTGACAACCAAAAATGACGCCAGACGTGGCTCAGTGTCCCTCGGGGGACCAGAATCGCCTCTGATTGAGAACCACAGACCTGGAGAGCTATCTGGAGAATTCCTGAAGAAAGAGTGAGTAATTTGCTATTGTGCTATGGAAAAGACCACTATCGGCCAGTTACAGCGCCCCGACTCTGTGTCAGGCTTGGAACCGAGAGGAATCTGATGCAGAACCCACGATTGCACACGGGCTCTCTGCTTGCTTTCTGAGGCTGTCAGCGAGCGATCCCCGGGACAGAGAAAAGGAAAAAAGAAGGGGCGCTAGAGGCAGCTGAAAGGAGAGCAGATGAGAGACGACAGCTCTGCTGAGCTGGCGGCACGTACTGTTTGTCTTCAACTTCCCAGGCTCACTGCTGCGGCTGCCCGCCTGGTTGATGGCCTTGACGATGAAGATGTACTTGGTGCCGCTCTGCAGACCGTGGACGGTGTAGTGGTTCTGCTTGATGTTGGGCACGATCATCCAGCTATCGGCCGAGTTACACAGACCTGCAAAGCCAAGCAGACGTGATGGGTTCTTTGGTGCAGGCATGGGGTAGATCTGCATAGTGTTAAGGTCGCAGGATTTTCGGTTGTTTGAACCGGAAGTGGAGAGCTTTGTCACTTCTTAGGGAGACCACCAATCAACTCGAGTGCTCAGTGTCCTGCCTACAACTAGGGTGGCAACCTGCATTTATTATCATACCTTCCTGCTGTGTGCTCTAAGTGGAAAGACCAACTAAGATGATTATATTGCAAATCCTGTTCAGTGTGGCTACGAGCAGCAAGGATTGTTTGTTCTGTCCAGGATCTTAAGCACCGTCTAGGTGCATGATGTGTTCCTAGGTGCCGTGGGATGAAAAGCGCGCAAGTAACCACGGATCCCTCCCCCAGTTCTCGTGATGACGATCGTTCAGTTTTCGATCTCATCGACTTCGAGACTCACAGAAGGTGAGGAGAGACCCGGGTCACGTGTGAGAAACTGACTTCACTAACGTAGAGGTACTAGGTTGCATTTTTTTGCCTCTCGTTCTTCACCCTGCCCTGGATCCACGTCTAGGTGACTTTGCACGTGCTCCTTCTAAAGACACGGGGTATATATTCTCTTGTCTCGTAGCTTTGGATTTGGCCACGTGACCTGCTTTGGCCACTGGAATGAGGCTGAAACGATAACGTGGCAGTGGCCAGAGGAGGCATTAGCAGGCCTTGCGGGTTTGTTGCCCCCTCGTGCCACTGCCACAGGGACTGCCAGAGGGAGAACGTTCCCGATAGCGTGCCCCTCTCATCGACTGCCCCGCCGATTTGGGAGTGAGGCCGGCACCAGCGCAACTTCTGACAGGGGACCGAAGAGAATGCTCATTGGGGTTGTTTGTGACCCAGTACTCTCCTGGTCGTACTTTTCAGTGAGCCAGGACGTGTGTCCCTAAGAGAACCCTGGAGTGGCAGCACCTGAGGGCAGCTCAGGGCCCAGGGCGGCTCTGAGAAAAGCATCAACAGCGACTGTGACCAGCTGCATCCCAGGCATGGCTGGTTCCAGAGAGAAGAGCAGGGCTGCTCCCCTGGCGGCATTCTGCAGGATGTGGTTTGAGGGGCAGGCTGCGGATTTAGGAGGCTTTGGAAGAACGTGTAGGAGAGAGGAAGCCGTCTTGTTTTTCAGCTGGCTGATGCTGAAAACATTTCTTTTGCTACTGGGCCCGACCCCCCTCTCCGCCCATCAGTCTCCATGCTAATCGAACCTTTTCCCAGGCCCCTGGTGACTGGGTGACTGGGCTGTCATGGCGATTTCCTGACTCTGGTGAATTTCCTTCGCCGATTCTCGGTAGAGGGCTGGGCCCCTCCCCTTCCTGAGGGGCGCTCAACTTGCCTCCCCTCCTTCCCTTTCAGGGGATTTGCAAGTCCAAGGGTTACTTCTTTTGATCTTGAGGCAGCTTACACCTTAACCATACGCCCAAGCAGCAGTCCCTTCATCTTCCTTTGGCCTCACCTCGTTGAGACTCTAATAAAACACCTCTGCAGAAAGAAACTCACAAACGCATATCCCTACTAACCCACAAATACCTGCATAGCACTTCAAGATGTTCACGGCCCCACGACAGCTGTTTCTGAATCCTACTAAATACCGTCTCCGACTTTTTAGTTCAACATTGTTCATGGTAGTCTCACAGGTGACACGAACGGGAAAATGTTTTGTTAACTGTGAA
>RJWK010047993.1:0-17097 GCA_004363435.1 Platanista minor | reverse complement strand
AAAAAAAAAGGTAATGAGGGGCTGCCCTGGTGGCGCAGTGGTTGAGAATCCACCTGCTAATGCAGGGGACACGGGTTCGAGCACTGGTCCGGGAAGATCCCACATGCTGCAGAGCAGCTAAGCCTGTGCACCACAACTACTGAGCCTGTGCTCTAGAGCCCGTGAGCCACAACTACTGATCCCATGTGCCACAACTACTGAGCCACAACTACTGATCCCATGTGCCACAACTACTGAAGCCCGTGCTTTTCAACAGGAGAAGCCACCATAATGAGCAGCCCCTGCTCAACGCAACTAGAGAAAGCCCCACGTGCAGCAACGAAGACCCAGAGCAGCCAAAAATAAATAAATAAATTTATATTAAAATAAAAGCTAACGAGGTCTGTGGCTTCAGATAGATGAAAGGCAAGCAGGATGCCATTTTAGGTCATGGAAAGACAATCCTTGGGGCTGGAGGGAAGCCAGAGCTTGGAGTGAATGTCCTTATGGGGGACAGATGTCCTTGTTAAGCACGTCTGATCCTCTGGCGTTGGATGGTTGGGATGGGTCCCAAGTAAGAAAATCTGAGCTCTTCACACTTCTCCAATAGCAGGGTTTTACACGGTAGGTCTTCAATTAGTTCCAATTTTCTGTGGAATTAAGTAGACTCTTACCAGCCTCTTATCAAGATGTCTCCCCAGAAGGTGTGCTTGGGAGAGGAAGGCCTAGCTGGCAGCCCATTGGAGCCCTGGCAGGGGAAGGGGGATAACATTGCCTTGTTCAGCTGCTTGGGATTATTTTAGAGCCTGTGTCACTTGGCTCTGTACGCTGGAGCCAGCCTTTTCTGGGAAGCTAGCTTGGCTCAAACCTAGCTTATCTTATTAATTCTCCCCAAACTCCTACACTCCCGAGCTTTGGGAGTCTGAATTCCTCTGATGTGTAAACACCAAATTGCGGGGGAAATGGTATTTCTCAAGGGATGGAAGGCTGGGTTCTGGTGCCACATTCCTCCCATCTTGAAATCAGCTGAGTGCAACAAGCTCTTAGGGTCCCTTTCAGCTTGGCCATTCCCCCTTCAAGAACGATTCTCTCTTGCAGGACTTTGGCTGCCACAGATAGGCTGCTCCCTCTAACTAAGCATCCTTGGCCATCAAATGAGCTGCTATGAATCAGCAGGATCGGCCTTCAGCATTGGTCTTTGGAGACAGCTGCCTACCCAGTGTGTTTTTGCAGGCTACAGGGAAGGGACTTTCTCCCCTACGCATGTCCCAAAATACCTCCTCTATCAGGCGTGTGATGTCTGGGATTGCTTTCCTGTGGACAAAGCCTTCCACTCCACAATGAAGGCCCCCAAAATAGAAGTGGATGCACATGTGTTTGGCATTTGCCCACAACAAGCTGTTCTTGGCCTTGGGCTCCTATCTGTGCTGTTCCCTCTGCCAGGAACATCCTCCCCACGCCCTCATTTCCCTTACACTGATCCTTTAAGAGGCAGTTCAAACATTTCTTGCCCTAGGGGATGTTGTAATTGGTTTCTCTAGATTGCAAGAAACAGACTTACTCAGACTTGTTCAAACACAGGCTGGTGAGGGATGGACTCCTGGACATCCGGGAGGAGGAGACCTAACTGTCTGCCCCGCATAGACTGACTGTAAGAACTTGAAAGTAGGGACTGTGCTTTATTCATGTTGGAAACCTCAGACCCAGCACAGAGCCCAGTACCTGGGATATACCCAACAGTGGTTTGTTGAATAAATGAATGAACAAATAATTGAATCCCAAGTATGGGTAGAAGATGTCGGCTTTGTCTTTGAGGTACTTATGGTCTAGTTGGGGAACTAGAAATCAATGGAAATGAAATAATACTAAGAGTGAAACAGTGTAAAACAATGGTTAAGACCTGACACAAAGCTTGTAAGATGAATACATCAGGGGTGGCTTAGGGGCCATGAGATTTAGTTAGCAAATAGCCCTGAGAAAGACTTTAATTCACACTAGCATGCCACTGGCTGATGTTAAGACTTTTTCTGAGTGCAGACTTTTAATGGGGAACATTAGAGTGAACATTGAGCTAATGTACAATTTCATATAGGGCCCCACAAAAGACAGCCAGGAATGGTGCTGGAGAAGGCAGGAGGGACCCAGAGATAAATCTCAGGAGACCTTGTAATTTGGCTGAGGGCTGGTTTGCAATATTGGGGTGCATTAGAAGGTACCATCCCGACTCCCTTGGGGTCCATGAGCGACACTGGGTGGTGGATCTGTGATCCCCGTTGGTCTAATCGGATTGGTGGATCCAACAGAAAGAGCAAGGCTGTGCCCAGTGTCTGCTGAATTACTGCCAGCTGCTGGTAGTGAATAAACGGGAAGGCCCCCGGGTGGCCGTCAGGACTCCACAGTGAACCAAGAGAGTCATCCAGATGCTTCCTGATTTTTTTTTCTTTCTTTTTTTTTTTTTTGCGGTACGCGGGCATCTCCCTGTTGTGGCCTCTCCTATTGTGGAGCACAGGCTCAGCGGCCATGGCTCACGGGCCCAGCCACTCCGCGGCATGTGGGATCTTCCCGGACTGGGGCACGAACCCGCGTCCCCTGCATCGGCAGGCGGACTCTCAACCACTGCGCCACCAGGGAAGCCCGATGCTTCCTGATTTTATTGATTTAAATCAAAGACCAAGACGGAAGAGGTCTTTGCAGCTCTCTGTTTTACATACTGGCTCCGGGGTGAGCCCCATACCATTCCCTCTTCTGTTTGGATGTGTTTCTCTGAAACTTCTCAGCAAATTTGTTGCCCCCGGACAAGCTCTGCCAGCTTGCCAAGGATAAGCAGTGAACAGTTGTGAGGGATTCCTGGGGTCTCTCTCCCATGATGTTTACTGTCCGTCCCATGTATCTGGACCTTCATCTTTTCTTGCACTTACAATGGAGTAAGTGGCAACCCATCTGAACCCACTGAGCCCGACTCCACCTGTGAGAAAACAGCCTCAGAAAAATTCATCTTTCTCTATATTCAGCAGTACCTTGAGTTTAACCTGTTTCCTCACGTATGCTCACTTTTTTTTTTTTTTTTGCATTTCACTAATTAAATGGCCCTTTATGGAGGGCTTATCATGTGTGGGCAGTGTTCTAGGCATTAGAGTGTGTGGGATGGACTGTAGGTAATAGAACGCTCACCTGATGGTGGCTTAAACAATACAGACATTCATTATCTCATGAAATAAGAAAAAATCCAGGGCTGGGGTGTCCTGAAGCTGCCAGCTCTTCAGCACAGCAATGTCACCAAGAACTCAGGCTTTTGCCATCCTCCTGCTCTGCTATTCCTGATGTGTCAGTGATGTCTCCCAGCAGATGGTGATGGCTGCCCAACCCCCTGACAGCATCCTAATGTCCAAAGACAGAAGGCAGGTCGGGGGCCTTCAACCTCTCTCTCTTTTTTTTTTTGGATGTTTAGAGCAGCTTTATTCATAATTGCTAAAAACTTGGGAGCAGTAAATGAAAGGATAAATAAACTGTGGCACATTTGGACAACAGAATATTACTCAGTGCTAAAGAGAATGAAGGAACAGAAAAGTTTCTTAGGAAGTCACTGGTTGACATTGATGCCTTCCTTCTGGACTATCTTAAAATTCTGCGTATATTTATTTCTTTGGGCCTGTTTCATGTGGGCTAAAAGTAAGTGGTACAGAAGACAATAGTATTCATAAGAAATATTAAGAACAGCTTCACCCCTTTTTTATCAGGAAAGAATATCTTTCCTAGAAATGCCCAGCTGACTTCTTTTTATGTCCCATTGGCCATACCCTGACCACACGCCCATTCCTAGACCAATCATAGGCTAATGGGAATGTGATGCTACAAATGACCGCCATGAGCCAATTATGATGCGCCATTCACAGGAAAGGCAGTATAGCATCTCCATTAAGAACACAGACTCTGGAGCCAGATGGCTGGAGTTCAAATCCTGACTCCACCAGTTCTTAGTTACATAACCTAGGACAAAGTACTTAACTGCTCCTACTCAGTTTTCCCACCTGTAAAATGGTGACAATGACACCTTATAGGTTGATGTAAAAAGTGCTTAGCACAGTATTTGACTCACAGTAAGTGTTAACTATTAATACAACAAACCTCCCCAGGGCCGAGCGCTTCCCTGCTTGATAAAATCAAGACAAGGGGTAACTGATGTTTGATAGACAACTCAAGTTTCTGCCACATGGAGTTGCAGACAGTAAACAGGCAAATGTTAAAAAATCCTGTGAATGATGCCAGGCACAGGATAGTGGGGGCCCTGAGAAGGGTGCCTGGGTCCAGACTCTGGGGACGTCAAGGAGGGCTTCTCAGAGGAGGTGGCGCTGATGGACAATTTCAGGATGGGTAGCAGTTACTCAGGCAAAGGTGGGGTGGGAAAGGAAGGTTTTCCAGGCAGAAGGAATAACGGGTTTAGCGATGCTCAAATGTGATAGTCCATGGTATCTGCAGGACAAGTACAATTTATTGTGCTCAGAGAATGAAGTAGGGCCGGGGTTGGCTCCAGAGCATGTGCTGCCAGGCTGGGGAGGGCCCTGAATGCTGAGATAAGGAGATCCAGTCTTCCTACAGGCTATGGCTTGTAAGCTGGAAGTAGCCCTGGATTTGTAGTTTTGGTCCATGACTTTGGTCCATGACTCAGGCTGTGGTGGGGAGGATGGATGGGAAGGGATTAAGACCTAGGTCGGAGGCTATGGCCATATTCTAGGGGGCAGGGTAACAGCCTGAACTAGGGAAGCTATCAGAGGTGGGAGAGGAGGGAAGGATGGTCAATCAGCAGGATGCGGTCATTAGATGGGGAGGGAGAGAGGACAGCGCAGTAAGAACTTAAGATTGTGGCTTGGGTGAGTGGAAAAGAGAAAGAGAGAGATGGGGGGGAGAGAGAGAGAGAGAATACAGGCAGGAGGATGCAGAGAAAAAGGGGGTGGTGCATTCAAGTTTGGCCATTTGGGTCTGGGGGCAGCTGCAGATGTTAGCATACCCTCCAATACACAAGGTCTGAAGCTCAGGGGAGAGACCTAGGCTGAAGACAGCAGATTCAGGAGTGACCAACATAGAGGAAGTAGAGAAATACTTGAGAGAGACAAAATTGTCCCAGGAAGACAGAAATATAAGCCAGGGGCAGAGCTGCAGGTCTGAGCATCCGTGGATTGCCAGTATTCTGTTTTGTTTGGGCACTTTGTTGGGCCAGGTGAGGGTTCAAGGCCTGTAGCCAGGCAGGGGTTTTCCTTGGTTGTCACACTTGCAGAGACGGTTTAACATGCAGCTTGCTGTGTGGATTTCTGCACACACCCTGGATTACTCAAATTTGCAAGCCCTGATGCAGAGTGACAAGAGAAGTGGGCCGAAGATGGAGCCCTGTTGAACCCCAACATTTAGGGACCAGTGGAGACCAAGAGCTTGAGAGGGAGATTGAGAGGAACATGCAGAAGGAGGAAGGGACACACTAGAACGTCCCAAGACCCAAGAGAGGTCACGGAACCCAATTCATGTTGAAGGCATATTAATATTTCTCTTCTGTCCCATCAGAGTGCCAGTGCCAACTATCTTCTCTATATTAAATTAAAAGAGTCAGGCATCCACAGTGGAGAGGATGGGGAAGGAGGTTATCTTCCTGTTGGTACCCCATAGGTGGGGTTAACATCACAGGCTTTGGAACCACACGGACCTGAGGCTGAGTGATGGGCAGCTTACTCAGTGACTCTGCGCCTCAGTTACCTTGTCTATGAGACAGAGACTCTAATATCTACCCTAAGCATGTGGGGCGGGGTCAATGGCATACTGTGTGCTCATAGGCAGCATATACGGACCCTGTCCAGCAGTGAGTGCTTGGTAAGTGGTGCCTGGTATGGACCCCAGGCCCTCATTCAGCTCCTGGCACACGACTAGAGCTCAAACATCACATTTTGAATGAAAATGGGAACATAATTTTGTTAGTGGAAAAAAATACTTAGAGCAGCATAGGGTTGCCAAGAGCCAAGGGAGCAAGTTAGGCCTAGGATATAAAAGGTAAACAGATCAAGTGGGCAGGGAAACAATTTTACAAAGAAGCCAGCAAACAGACTCTCAGCAAAAAACAGGCTGACTTCAGGAGGCTTGTTATTACGGAGAGATCCAGAATGGGTGAAGAAACCAGTACGAACACACTCCAAGTCTAGATTTTATAACTGTTCTGTATCTTTGCCATTTCCAGTCTTTCTGGAGTCTGCTTCCTTGAGCATCCTCCTGCTTTCAGGTGGTTGCCATGGTGGAAAGAACATGGATACTAGAGTCAGGGAATTTCAGGTTCTGATCCCTGCCCTGTCACTTTACCACCTGTGTGATCTTATAAAAATTACTTAACCTCTCTGTGCCTCAGTTCCCTCATCCGTAAAATGGGGCTAACCCACTTCGACTGGTGATTATGTGGAATAGATGAGATCAGTGTATGTAAACCAGCTGGCACAGCACCTGGCACATAGTAGGTGCATAATTACTATTTTTGACTTGTTTTTCCTTACATCCTAAGTAAGGTGGATTCTATTGCCCTCAAGTGAGGGCCTATAAAATTGTATCTTGACCAGACAAAGAAGGCCACTCTGAGGAGGGAATAGTTGTGAGGAAAGGAAGACTGGGAAGGATCTTGTCTTTTATCCCAGGGCTGAAAGAAAGAGGCCCAACCTCAGGGGGAAGGGAAGGGTCCAGGACCCCACCCCAAGGTAGTGGTTACCAGCATCAAGCAGCAGCACCAGCAGGCCTATGAAACTCTGGCACCTATCTCTCCAGCTCTAAAGCGGTGTCATAACACAGCCTCAGCCCTTGGCCCTCCTCCCCTGTCTATACCCAGGGATCTTGGGGCTGGGAGGTGCCCTGAGTCTCCAGGGTATCAGGGCTCCAGAGTACCTCCTCTGCTGCCTCTCAGAGGGCACTTCCAGGGTGGCTGCTTGGCCAAGCGCTCTCCTTCCAGGACACAGATGGCTTTGGCCCCTCTTGTCCCACCTGGACCTAAGTCAATCCTAGAGCCTGGGGGGTCTGGAGGAAAATCTCTCAGGCAGTTCCTCCTTCCCCTCTTCCCCCCAGTATATTTGGAGCTCACACAACAATTCTCAGAAAGCTTTTACATCCCGTAATGCAGGCAGGGAAGCAATTTCACAGAGAACAGAAAGGAAGGCTCAGAAAAGTGACCTGCGTAAGATGGCATGGCTAATAAATGGTGGGGCCAGGACTGGGGGTCCATGTCCCACTCCTTTGGCTTGATATTAGTGGGTGGTGGTTTGCTGGCATTTTGTCTGCGTATGAGCCTTACTCAGGTTTTGGTGCTGGCCGGGTGTCTCTTCTCCCCTATCATTCCTCCCTCACTCCCACTGTTTCCTTGAGTCCCTAGAAAGTGTCTGAAGGACACAACCCCACCCTAATCCCCCCACCCCGTACCGTCCCCGCTGCATGCCTCTGTCTAATACTCAAGCTCCAGGAAATGAAGCTGTTTACTGGCTTATTTAATGGCATTGCCTGGAGCTCAAGAGAGCCACACTTTCAGGTGACTTATTGTTATACCCATCTACGCGGACATCCCTTTCCCCTCCAACTGCATCTGCCACAGCAGCAGCCCAGCTCCAATGGCAGGCAGAGAACGTGTCTGTTGCATTCCATTAAAGAGCAGGAAGAAGTCACCAGCACTGACTGAAATTCTCAGGTAGAGTGGATCTGGGTGGCATTTGAAGAGGGGAATTTAATTCGATAGTTTATATTCCACTTAGGTCATCCTCGACCTGACAGCTGGTAAACAGCTATAAACTGCCATAGCTGTCTTGCGGTAGAGAGGAAATACAGTCTGGAGAGTAAAATGGTGATGGTGGGACAGGATGTCAAGAAGATGGACCACCCCAGGGAGTCAGGACTAGATGGCCTGGTATGTGCATAGCGCCGGGACCCAGGAGGAGGGGACCCCGTTCACTTCTTCCTTCCTTGGCCTTGGCTGTGAAGTGATGGGCTCAGAATAAATGATCGCTCAGGCCCCCTGATGCTCTGAACTTCGCACTCTCAGAGGGAGCTCAGCGGTGTTGTGCAGGGAACCAAGAATTTGGAATTGGGAAGTCAGGGCTCACATCCAGTCTTGGCTCTTACTTCCTACAAAACCATGGGGGGGCAGGTCAGCTGACCCTCTCTGAATCTCTGAGGGTGAAGTGGCATTCCACGCTGACTGTCTCCCTCCAGGGGTGCGGTGAGGTCAGAGAGGAAGTGGGAGACTGCGCTGTGCGCCCTGGAAGGCCCAGAAGATGTTGCCATTGTTACTGGAACAGAGGAGCGCCACAGCCTGCTTCTCACTGGTCCCTTGCCCAAGAGCTGCAGCTCAGATTGTCTGGGCAGGAGCTCCCTCCTGGAGGGGGGCCAGGCCTGTGCTCAGTAAGCCAAGTGGGCAGTTCTCCTGAGATTTGAAGAGTATTCACACTGTCCCCAACCAAACCCCAGCAAAGCTCGTCTTCAGAAGATACTCATCAAAGAGCATCAGTGTGTTGCCTTGAAGGGGTATAACACCCATAACCCCCAGGCTTCCTTCTCCTGGCCATTGGTCAGTAAGCTTTCACCCGAGGAAGCAGAGAGTAGACCCTTGGTGGGAGTGGGACCTAGGATGGACACAGTGTCATCATTGTGACGATCCTTGGTTACTTCCTCTTTTTTCCGGGCACCGTGCTGGGCACTGTTTCTTTCTTTCTTTCTTTCTTTCTTTCTTTCTTTCTTTCTTTCTTTCTTTCTTTCTTTCTTTCTTTCTTTCTTTCTCTCTCTCTCTCTCTCTCTCTCTCTTTCTTTCTCCCTTCCTTCCTTCCTTCCTTCCTTCCTTCCTTCCTTCTTTCCTTTTTTCTTTCTTTCTTTCTTTCTTTCTTTCTTTCTTTCTTTCTTTCTTTCTTTCTTTCTTTCTTTCTTTCTTTCTTTCTTTCTTTCTTTCTTTCTTTCTTTCTTTTCTCCTCTTGTGTCTCCACTTATTCCTGTGTCCATTTAGGAGACGCTGAAAGAGCGTCAGCTATGTCAGGAGTGTGGACAGAGAAACGATGACACGTGGGAGCTTGGGAGCTTTACGTTCAGGTGAGGGGACAGACACACACCAAGGGTCTGAGTCCCCAAGCTGGGCTTAGCATCTACACCTAACCCACAAGCGGGGCTGTCCACTGGCATTTCAGCAATCTTGCTATGATCCATATCCTGCTCACTCCTTTAGAAAAACATACAATTATAAAAAGAAAAAACCCACGATCTATTTAATACAGCTATCTAGTTCAATGCCATATAATTATCTCCTGCTTTTCACTATCATCGGTAAACTGTGATGCCTTTCTTCCATAATGGCAGCCCATATGTTGACAAGGTCTCTGGTTACTTTTTTTTGTTGTTGTTGTTGTTTTTGGTACGCGGGCCTCTCACTGTTGTGGCCTCTCCCGTTGCGGAGCACAGGCTCCGGACACGCAGGCTCAGCGGCCATGGCTCACGGGCCCAGCCGCTCCGCGGCATGTGGGATCTTCCCGGACCGGGGCACGAACTCGTGTCCCCTGCATCGGCAGGCGGACTCTCAACCACTGCGGCACCAGGGAAGCCCTCTGGTTACTTTTTGAAAGTGTCATTCTGGCTAAATGTGAAAAGAAAGGGGAGGAGAGGAGCACACAGCCTCTCTCACTTCTGTCCCGAGGATGTTCTGGCAGCCCTGATCCGGCTGTCTGGTGTGTGAGAGAGGCGTTTGATTGAGAGAGTGTGACATGATTGGTCCAGCACCACCCCCTGGGGACTCAGAGTCCCTGATCATAAAATTTCCAAGCTTTTGCCACAACGAAGGGGCTGTGCCAGCTTCCGTAGCCGATTGGGGTTGAGGAGGGAGATGAGGGTGTGGGATGGTCTGACCCTCCTCTCCCACCCACCCACTTCTTGCCACCCTGGCTGTGGTCCCTCTGTGTCCTAAACATCCTGTGTCATCTACGTGGCTACTCTTGCCTACCCATCCCCACGGACATTGACCTGATCACTCCTTTGCCCACGCCCGCCCTGCTCTCAGCTCCTGGAAGCCTACCCTGGGTCAGACCGCTGGGCCTCCCACCTACCTGGATAAGCACCTGGGAGAAGCAAAGGGAGTGTGATGGTGAGAGACCTTCTCACATGCGGATGGCACTAAAGAAACTCTTCATTACTTTGTGAACTGGGACAGACAAAACCTGGATGGGGAGCAATCACCAAGGGAGATGATGACAGCTGAGGTCAGAATATATAAAATATAAGCTCTTTAAATGAGAGACTCTGAACACTTCTCACCACCCTAATCTCAGCTACCATCATCACACACTGGGATCATGGGACTAGCCTCCCAGCCCGCCTCCCTGTTCCCACCCTCGTACCTCACAACTTGTTCCCTGAATATTACTTTGACCTCATTCCCCACCATTATCCCCTTCCTCATTCTGCTCTACCACTGGGTCTCCCTTGTCATATCAGGCACACTGCAGCCCTGCCCCAGGCCCTTTGCACCTGCAGTTCTGAGGGCCTAGATTCCCCCTCTCTCTACTTCATTCAGGTTCCCGCTCAAATGTCACCTCCTCAGACTTTCTCTGAGCACTCCACCTAAAATCAGACCTGTCATCATTATGTCCTCAGTGTCCAGAAAAGTCCCGGCACATAGTAGGTAGTTAATGAATATTTGTTGAATGAATGAACATGTGAATGAGTGAATCGTGGTAGTCTGAGTGGAGTGGAGAAGCAGCCCTCAGTACCCAGGAGCACAAGGTTGCGGCAGGATGGAGGACTGGGGCAGTGGGCATTTGTTTAACTGTCCTCTGGGAGCTGAGCAGGGAGCTGGGGTCATGGGTGAAAGGTGGGGAAGGAGGGACATGGGGTGCCCAGGTCAGCCTGGCCCACTCTTCAGCTCTCCTCAGGGCTCTCCTAGCTGAGTTCCTTCTCGCTTCCCCACTTTCCCTTCATGCTTCTTTCCTTTCCACCCTTGCCAGTCTCTCCGAAGAACTAATGAATAATGACAGGCCTGTAATTAGACTGACATCCGAGACTTCATTGTCCTAGACAGTCAGCATCCTGAGTCAGAGATCAGGTCTCCCCTCCCAGCCCTGGCTCAGTGGTCTCTCACTCCACACCCCTGCTCACGGCCTGGTTGAATGTAAAGTGACTTGCTTTCCAGGATCCTGAAGAGTCAGAAAGGAACCAGATGGGTTGTGCTGGGGACAAAATTGGGGAGGCCTGGAGCACCTTTCAGCTGGTGGCAGCATATTGTGGAGAAAGACTGAACGGGGATCCTGGGCTGGGGCCCTGGGGTTGACATTTCACCTCCTGGGTTTCAATTTTCTCCTCCACAAACCCTCAAAGAGTTGGACAAGATCAGTAGTTTTTACACTGTGTTTGGAATACCCTGGGGAATGCAAATGACACTTGGATTCTACGTGGAATGAGAGAGGAATGAAACCACGACCATCACGTGGCCGAGAGCTCTTTGCTGGGGTCTGTAAACACCTGTGGGGCTTCTGAGTGGGATGAAGCACAGAGAGGGCCTGGCACCTCCCCTGCTTCAACCAGGGCAGCCCTCCTTTGTCTGTTTCATGCCCCATATTGAATAATGATTAAGATTTCACTTAAAGAAGGGCTTCTCCCACTAACATCTGAGAAACCCCAAAGCAGGTGGTCCTCAGATTCTCTTCCAGTTTTGACACTCTGCTCTTTATTTCTGTAAGAGCAGGAAGGCTCAGGTCCACAGGCCTGTTTTGTTTCTCCTGCTGAGTGGGGTTCACAGTTGGTGCTGCAGGTGTACTTTGGAAATGGGGGGGGTGGTGCAAGGCTGTCAGGTGCCCCCAAGGGCAAGTGTGGCCCAGGGCCTGCACAGAGCAGGTGCCCGGTCATTGCTGGCTGAGCCACCTGGAGAGCCAGAGCCACAGCCTGAAACAGCATTGCAGCTGGAGAAGGCGACAAGGCTGCTGGGAGCCTGGGGCCTTTCTGTAGATGGGCAAGTGGTTGGCTTGACTCTCTGACCCCTGAAGGAGTCTCTTGTGCCCCCTGGGAGAGGCTGACAGCAGCAATTAGCAAGAAGCCCTTGAGTTCTCCCTCCCAGCCACACCCTCTCCCCAGCTCAGGGCTAGACAGCTCCTGAGTCTGAGTGACGTCTCGCTCAAATGGGAATGAGTCCTGGGTCTCATCCAGAGCCCCAGGAAGCATTCGTTATCTCCCGATCCCGCTATCAAAGCCTTTTCAAGTCTCTGTTGAGCTACCCTGGTCTTGGCCTTGGTGGAAAAGGGGCTGGAGTGCAATGGCCAGCATGGTAGCAGAGGCTGGCGGGGAGCAAGTGCTGCCAAAAACCAAGAGGGAGGGCTGGGGAGGAGGGGCCAGAGTAAATCCCGCAGGGAAGCAGTGTTCACAGACACAAAAATGTGCCCTGCGGAAAAAGATGCCTCCCTGAGGTGAACTTCAGAACTTCGAGTGCTACCCTCTTGTGGGTGATGGATCTTAGGTCATGAATCTGTTTGGCTGCAAGTTACAGAAACTCTGAGTCAAACTGCCTTAAACAACGCGGAAAACACAGATTTACTGATATCTCCCATAAGGAGAAGTGCAGAGAAAATTGGGTTTTCAGAGTCACACCGCTGTGAAGGAGCAAAGGCAAGATCTGAGCCAGAGCTTATGACCGGTCTGCAGGGAGTTCTCAGCTCACCCTTCCCAGCGAGCTCCTCCTCCCTCTGGGCCCGGTGAGGAGAGTGCAGCATCTTAGCCTCTGGGGAGGTCAGGCTGGCCTGGGGCTGGGGCTGGTGGCCTGGCCTCCCAGCTGCAAGTCTGGCTCAGAACAAGGGTGTGATGGGGACAGTGAGGGGGAGGCAGCCTTCACAGAGATCTGGGGTGGGAGCAAAGACCTAGTCTTGAAGGGAAGCCCTGTCCAGAACAAGGGATAAGAGGGCTATTGGGACAAGGGGTGGAGAACCCAGGCCTTAGGGCAGGACAGGGGCCTTACAAATCTGAGGATTACCAAGAAAGAAGGAAATGAGTTAATCTTCACAGAAGGGTAGTCATTTAATATCCACCACTTCCTTTAATCCTTAAACAACCATGTGAATTAACAGAGGCAGAAACAGAGAGAGAGAGAACCATTAACTAACTTGTCAAAGGCTATTCAACTGCAAAGTGGTAGAGCTGGGATTTGAACCCGAGTCTGTATGGCAGCAACATCCAAAGTTTTCCATTTACCAGATTTGTGAGGGGCTCAGGGGAGGAGGCTGCTCAGCGAATGTGGGCACCTTTGAAACTCACCCCAGGTGCATTATGTGCCATGGCTGCAAAATTGACTGCACTGGTGGTCAGGTGGGAGCCCGATGCCGTATAGGCTGCCTGCCTCCCCACACTGGGCAGGGCTGGTGAAGGTGGCAGGAGCTATCAGAACCATTCTCTTTGTTTCAGTAAAGGGGTCTGTGCATTTTGTGAGCTCCTCAGCAAAACAGAGGCCTGGATCAAAGGTGGATCTTCATTTCTTCTCACAAACCGTGATCCAGTTTCTATTTAATTTTCGTCCACATGCAACCTTTCTCTTTCTCAGGCTGCTTACACAAGCGACATCCAGCCTTTTGGGAGTTGTGGCATGCTGTCACTCTTTGCTTGATTTCTCAACACCTTTCTCTTGCCTGAAGGGTTGCCTGACAAGGATTTTTAAAAAATTATATTACTGTGATTTCCCCTGCTCTTTTATTCCTCCCTCTTCCTGCATGAAAGGAACTATAATGTCTTTACTTTGTGTATTCCCTCCACCTCTCACCTTGTGGGCTGCTCCTTGTCAAGTCACAATTGTCTCACACCCCCAGGGGCTTAACCGGAGCAGCAGGAGGTCGAGTCCCTGGATCCCAAGAACCCTCCAGTTTGACACTGAGAGGCTAGAAAACATTCCAATATAAACAGAAGCCACCTCACCACTCTAACAGGAATACCTACAGCACAAACACGCTCTCCAACACAGAGAGATCAACGCACAGAAGAACTCAAATTCTCAAGGGTAAACGATGCTTTTAGAAGTAAGCCATTTACTGTTTACCGTATGCATTTTAAGGTTTTGCAGGGAAATGATGCTTCTCCAGCAGTTAGAATGTAAAAGAGCAAAACCAGAGCAAGTCTCTGTCATAGGACTCTATGGGATGCTGCCTGGAGCAGAGGAAGCCTAAATAGTTGTGAGTTTGGGGGTGAGGGAGAAGGAGAGAGTCTGTGATCATTTGTACCAAATGTGCTCAGAGAATTTAGGGTTTTAATAATTTTACGGTAGTGAAGAATGTATTAGTTAGGATTTAGGCTAAGCTGCTGTAACAAAGCGACCCTGAGAATTCAGTGGGTTTACTTTTCTCTTATGTGATCATCCTGAGATAGGAAGATGGTCCATGGTGGGTAGGTGGCCCAACTCTGTAAGGTCATCAAGGGTCCCAGATTCCTTTTCTAGAATACTGCCCTCTCCCACATGGTCACTGCTGATTCATGGGCACTATGTCCAGTTGATAAAGGGGCATGAACACCTAAACATTTTAAGGGCAAGATCCAGAAGTTTTGGCATCATTTCTCCTTAAATCCCCTTGGCAAGAACTTGGCCCCATAGCCCCACACAGCCAGCTGTAAGGGACACTGGGAAATGTAAGTCATTGGGAGGCCAGAGCTAAAACACTGGGATCATATCGCTAAAAGGTGGAGGGGAGAATAGATACTGGGGACTAATTAGCAGATTTGACCACCACCAAAAAAAAAAAAAAAAAAAAAAATCTTCCAGATGATCCAGTCAATCCCCGACTTCAAGTTGATCTTTAAAAACAGCCACAACCCTCTCCCCGCAAATACCACTTTAAATGAACCATTGCAGTGAATTGGGCTGGCTTCGGGGAAAAAAAGATGTGTCATGCCCCTTCAAGCTAATCACTAAAATATGCAGCCCTTCCCCTCAGTTTTTCATTGCCCCAAGAGGCTGAGATCTGATTTTTCCCCTCCAAGGAAGCAACAGGAGCAATAAATAGCACACCAAACAATGCACATGTTATTCTGTAAAGGCATAGAAATGTTACCTGGAGGCCTCGCTGACAAGTCTTCCCAATCTTTCCTGAGATTTAATACAGGAAATAAATTTCAGCATTTAGTGTCTGCCTTGTAGTGGGCTCCCTGTAAATGGTTCTTGAATAAATGCTTTAGAAAGTGGCCGTCTCCATAATGTCTAGGGATAGCTTGGAGGAGGGGGAGGCTATTTTCACGAACCCAGTGGCTTTTCTTATCTTGTTTTTGCTAAGAGAATGGGAAGTGTGGCTTTGCTTGCTCTGGCCAGGCAGCCCCATCCCCAGGGGTCAGCCCAATCCCTCGCTGGAATCACTGCTATGCTCATGAGGGGGTTAGAGGGGGCAGTATCTCTGCAAAGTCTTCCTTTATCTCTCAATCACTTTGGTAGCTGAAAGGTGGGAAAATCAGTATCACAAACATTGCGCTGTGTTCTGTCAATTTTTTGGCAAGTATATGAAGGGCCTTGAGATCACTGGACACTCTTTAGGTCCTGTTGGACCACGGTTCTCAGAAGGTGTTGGTTTGGGACAAGGAGGAGGCCAACATTCAGAATTAGGCAGGGGAGCCAGACCTGCGAGTTGCCAAGAGATGCCCAAGAGATAGGGGAATGTCACCATGAGAGAGGAGGGCCTGCCAGGTGCTCAGCACTCAGGAAAACAGGGACCAGGTGCTGTCTGCCGGCACTCCTGGGGCAGAACAGGGGCTGCTCAGGTGATCGGGAGACAGGTCTGTGAGAACACGGAGGATAATAACAAGGGAAACCACATTTGTAAAGCATCCAGCTAGGCGCTCTCCACTATCCATGCTGTATGGTACTTAGGAGGTTAGTATGATTATCACCCCCATTTTACAGGTGAGAAGAGCTTAGAGAGGTGAAATAAAGGTGCAAGTTTACACAAAAACCTGGCGGCTGAGCCAGAACTTCACCCCAGGTCTGGCGAACTCTAGAGCATGTGGAAGGCTGGAGCAGAGAAACCATACATGGGAGAGGACTGCTGAGCTGTCAGCAAGAAAAAAGGGCTTTGGACATGGAGGCATCCCTCAGCTTCCTGAGAAAGAGCCGGTCCACAGACAGATGCGGGAGTCGCCTGGCAGGAATGGTGAGGGAGGGAACTGCGACCGTCAGCGTTAACCCAGCAAACCTGGGAACTTGAGTGGGGAATCACTAGGCAGAAGATGTAGGAGGGCAGCTGGTGCAGAACAGGCAGGAGACCGGGATCCTGTGCAGGCTCTTTGTGCTGGCAGCTCCCTTAGATATCAGTGGTTTGCCAAGACACTGACCTCAGCTTCCTTCTCTTCCCTTCCCTCCTCTCCTCTCCTCTTCTTTTCCTTAGGGTGATCTTGTCCATCCTCTGGTTTAAACCCCTCCTTGGAGCTGCAGTCTTGCACAGCCAACTACTTGTGAAACGTCTCGCCATTGGCTGTCCCACAACGCAAGGTGTCCAGATGAATCTCTCCACTCTCATCCTCCTGGTCCTCTGCCTGTGTGCCCCATCATGGCCGAGAGACTTTACCAACAGGAAACACAGGAGTCACCCCGAACCCCTTCCTTCAACCCGACCCTAAGCCCTAAGCCCTAAGTCTCTCCAGAGACCCCTTCCCACTGCCGTGCTTTAGTTCAGACACTTCTCACCCCCACCTGAACCCTTGCAACCCTTGTTTTCGCTCATTTGGTCCCCCCATCCCCGTCCAATCTCCACAGAGAAGCCCAAGGGAGCTGAGCAAAACGGGTGTTTCCGTCTCTCCATGCCTCCCTTGTCTGAGATTCTTTGGTTTCTCCCCTCACCCGCCAGCACCCTGGGCTCCTGAGAACAGCACTGCCAGCTCTGGGCGATCAGGTCTCTGTTTCTCTCTCGTGGCCTCCTCTACAAGGAGGGATCCCACCTTCCCTTTCCTTGCTTCCTGGCCTGGTCAGTGCTTATCTTTTTCCGAGCTGAGCCTGGCCACCAGAGCAGGACACCCTCCCTGAAGCATCCTGTCTGGTCATCAGTCTATGAATTCATCCACTACTTACTTGTCACCTGCATTTCCTTCCTCCCTCCCTCCCTCCCTCCACCCCTTCCTTCCTTCCTTCCT
>RJWK010047992.1:0-17097 GCA_004363435.1 Platanista minor | reverse complement strand
CGCCAACATACACAAGGGATATTGGTAGGGAATTCATACAGGGTCGGGTTTGATTTTATCTGGGAAATCTAGAGGATGAGAAATGACTAACTGTTGGTAGCACAGCCCAAGTTGATACTTTTGGATTAGTCTGCACTCCTAGAGGTTTGTCAGGGCAAAGGATGTGTGAATATTTCCTGTAGACCAGAGGATTGGAAGGGTGAAGACTAGAATGGCAAAAATTCCTTCCTAGAAACTGTGGAAGGAATTGCAAGTGAACACCTAGAATAGAAATGTACCCATGAAACTCAAAAAAATCATAGATGAGAGTTCCTCAAAGATGAGACATTTCTGAAGAATTCTTCAAAGTACCTCATGATAGAAGAGTCAGCTTTAAACATCTGCCAGACTCAGAGAGCATTATGGAAGGCTAAGATAGTACTAAAACTTTTCGTATTCCCTTTCCCCTCCTTTCTGTCTCTCCCCTTGCCCCAAATCTGGAGGGCACCTAAAACCACGGGTAGTTAAGCTGGATGTGAAGAATAGATGCGAAGAGAGAAGTAAGTAGTTTATAATACTTCCTTCTCCAAAAGCAGACTGTCTGCAATTGGCTTGGCTGGGCTAAGTATGAAGTTTTGATTACTATCTCGAAGTGAACACCAATAGGCTCTGAGTCAAGACCTTTGATTTAGAGTAACCATGGATTAACTAAATGGATCATAGACCTAAATATAAAAGCTAAAAATCATAAAACTTCTAAAAGAAAACAGAGGTGAAAATGTCTTGGGACACACACACACACACACACACACACACACACACACACACACACAAAACCCATAAAAATTGCTGGTGGGAATGTAAAATTGTACAGGTACTCTGGAAAATAGTTTGGCAGTTTCCTCTAAACCTAAACAAGTACTTATCATACAACCCAGCAATTGCATGCTTGCATATTTACTGCAGAGAAGTGAAAACTTATGTGTACACAACTGTTCATAGCAGCTTTATTCCTAATAGCTAAAAATCAGAAACCAGTGTTCTCCAGTAGTGCTTGGTTAACAAATTTTGATACATCCATAAAATGGAATGCTACTCAGCAATAACAAGAAACAAACTATTGATAGATGCAACAATTTGGAGGGATTTCAAGGGCATTTTATTTAGTGAAAAAAAAAAGCCAATCTTAAATGGCTACACACTATATGATTCCATTTATATAACATTCTTGAAATAACAAAACTATAGAGGTAGAAAACAAAAAGTGGTTGCTAGGGGACAGGGATTGGTGTGGGGAGGTTGGTATGACTGTAAAGAGTAGCAGAGGGAGTTCTTTTCTGGTAATGGAATAATTCTGTATCTTGATTGTGGTGGTGGTTACGCAAATCTATACATAGGATTAAATTGCATAGAATTATAAACACACACAAATAAGTGCACATAAAAATTGGTGAAAAATAAAATCTGTAGTCTAGTTAACAGTATTGAACCAATGTCAATTACCTGGTTTTGATATTACACTACAGTTATAAGATATCACTATTGGGGGAAGTGCTTGCAAGACTCTACAACTTCTTGTGAGTATACAAATTAAAAAAAAAAGAGTTAAAAAATTAGTTCTAATTAGGAGAAACTCAAGAAGTTGAGTATATACACCCTAAAAATGAACACTACACTTATTCTTAGGTATCTCCTGACAAAGATAAGCGGACTATTTTAAAACCATGCTTTGTCAGTGAGCCTCAGAATCGAAGACATTACTGCAAAGGTTTTTACTTGAAGGACGTTTGAAGGAGTTGAGAAAATTCTATCCCATGTGCTTATCTTTACCTCAAGACTTGGTAAATTTAAGTAGCACTTCCAGAGCAAGGTTGGCAACCTGACAGGCATTCGAAGTCCTGGAATGTCTGACAATGCTGTATAACCACAGTTTTTCAGCATTTCCTAGTTTTTCAAACTTTTCAAAGTGCATTTCAATGTAAGGCAGAAATAGTAGAGTCTTCTGTCCCAACACCCTTCCACATGACATGGCTTTAATGCGAAAACGCTGCCAATATTGATTCTAGGAAATCACTTTACTGGCTTTTATCTGATTAGATGGCTTTGGAACAATGATGACTTTGTGACATCCTATTGATTTTGCCTCTAAAATGTTTCTCCTATCTTGTCTCTGACTCTTCATTCCCACTGCCAACTACCCTCTTTAGAGCCTTTCGTATTTCCTACAGTAGCTTTCTTTTTTTTTTTTGCTAATTGGTCTCCCAAACTTAGTCTCTGCAAAAACCAAGTCATTTGAAATTTCATTGTTGGATTAATCTATGATTGGCACAATTCTGATTAGGTCACTTTCGTGTTAAAAAATGTTTAAAGACCCCCCATTGCTTATACAATAAAATCCAAACTCCTCATCTGACATTCAAGGACTGTCCTGTGTATGGAATACTGCGTTGAAAATAACCTCCACTCAGAATTTTGAAAACACTGCTCCACTGACTTTTGATTTTCAATATTCTATTGAGAATTCCAATGCAATCCTTTCATACCTCCTTTGTATGTAACCTATTTTTTCCTTCTAGAAGCTTTTAAGATTTTTTTTAAAGCCTTGGTGTTGTGCTCTTTCATGATGATGTGAATTGTGTGTGTGTGTGTGTGTGTGTGTGTGTGTGTGTTGGAAAGTCTTTTGTCATTTTTCATCCACTGTATTGGGAATTTGGTGGCCTTTCCAATCTGGATATTTATATTTTCTTGTTTTGGGAAATTTTCTTGTATTATTTCTTTGACAATTTCCTTTCCAAAGTTTTCTAATAAAACTTTTCTTTTACTAGAATCTTCTGGATTGATTTTCTCATTTTCTGTTCTACTTTCTGGGAGACTGACTTGACTTTAGCAATTTCCAAGCTCTCTTTTTTGTTTCTTTGAGGTTCCTTATCTTATTGTTTCATAGATGCACTATCTTATATTTTGAAAATATTTATTATGCTTTGAGGTTGTTTTTGGCTCTATGCATTGTCTCTGTTTCTTCTGGGTTCTTTTTTCTCTCTCCTATTTATTTGTTTTTTTCTCTGCCTTTCATGTTGAAGAATTTCCTCAAATATCTGGAGATTCTTGGCCATCTGTTTATATTTAAGATTAAAGCACTAAAAAACTCAATGGAAGCTTTGTGTGCTGGAATAGAGCTTACAGAATAGTGAGCTTGACTGCAGAGTACTTCCTGGCCAGCTGTTTTTTTTTTTTTTTTAATTTAACATCTTTATTGAGATATAATTAACATACCATAAAATCTACCCATTTAAAGTGTACCATTTTCAGTATATTCAGAGTTGTGCAATTATCACCACAGTCTAAGCTTAAAACATTTCATCACTCCAAAAAGAAACTTCATGTCCATTAGCAGTCATTCTTCATTCATCACTTTCCCCTGCCCTATATCCCCAGCCTCTGGCAACCATTAATCTACTGTGTCCATAGATTTGCCTATTCTGGACATTTCACATAAATGGAGTTGTACATTATATGGTGTTTTGTGATTGGCTTCTTCCACTTCGCATAAAGTTTGTCCATGTTGTAGCATGTATCAGTACTTCATTCCTTTTTATGACTGAATAATATAGCATTGCATGGATGTATCATATTTTGTATATCCATTCATCAGTTGATGGACATTTGGGTCATTACCACTTTGGAGCTACTATAAATAATGTTTACGAACACTCATGTTACAAATTTTTGTGGGGACATACGTTTTTCACTTCTCTTGGATATACTTAGGAGTAGAATTAACAGCTGACATTGTAATGGGGGAACATAAATGTTGGTATCTGTAGGTCTTTTTATCTGGTTCAGTTTCTCAAATTTGCTCTGTGATGAATGTAAGCCTGGCTGCTGGCCTGCTAGAGCTGGGTGGGAGCTGAATCTTTCCAGAGTTCTGGGGGTGAGTGGGTAAATCAACCTCTTTCTTACGTTAGAGATGCTAGCTGCCTTCCTAATGCCCATCTTTTCCTCCTTCCTTAATAACAGACTCTTGTATTATTGGGGGCAACAACGTACCCATGTATAACATTTCCCAGTCTCTATTGCAGATAAAAGTGACAATGAGAAGCCACTGGGTGAGGTTTCAGGGAAATTGCTCTAAAGGGAGATAACTTGGTTGGAAGACAGGTGTCCTTTTATGGGCCCCTCTTTTCTGATACCTGAAACATGGATGCTATGGCTGGAGCTCCAGTAGCTAACTTGTGTTCATAAAGAGATCCTTGAAGATCTTGAGAATGGCAGAGGAAAAAGCCCACAAAGAACCCTGAACCCTTAGTACTAGACTGCCCACCCTCAGACCTCTTATAGGTGAGGAAAATATAACTTTACTTTGTTTAAGCCATTACTGTTTTGAGTATCTGTTAATTAGCAACTGATCTGAATCATTAAGTGATAGACTTTTTTTCAGAATTTCCTTCTGCAGGCAACTACGTCTGATCTTCCTCTAATTTTAAGTAATCTATCATTCAGATTTATCCTAGTTTCATCAAAGATGGAGTTCATATTTCTGTTTCATTTTTTTGCGGTACGTGGGGCTCTCACTGTTGTGGCCTCTCCAGTTGCAGAGCACAGGCTCCGGATGCACAGGCTCAGCAGCCATTGCTCATGGGCCCAGCCTCTCCACGGCATGTGGGATCCTCCCAGACCGGGGCACGAACCTGTGTCCCCTGCATCGGCAGGTGGACTCTCAACCACTGCGCCACCAGGGAAGCCCCCATATTTCTGTTTCTTATACTAAGTCATTTTTAAGACAAAAAAACACAAAGTTTTTTACCTATCAATGTAAAAATTGGAACTTTACCTTTCCAATCATTTCCTACCTCACTCCTTTATATACCATGAACTACTCAGTATTTCTTTTCAAGCTCTGTAGTTTCCTGTTTTCTTCTTTTGCTCATTACTTCCATTCTGAGGAATGCCCTCTCCATGTGTCTGTTTCTCAGTTCAAATTATACCTGCTTTTTTAAGGTTCAACTCACAGGCCACTGCCCTCTAAGGTCTTTCTTGGTCCACCTAACAAGAAGTAATCTCACCTCCCCTATACCATTTCTTCCTGAGCATTTACTTCTTCTACTGGACACCTTGAGGTTGGGGCTGTGTCTTTAGTATTCTATATTCCCTGGTAGCAAATGGCTTTCTAGTCTGTACATAACTGTCACAATTAGATATGTTACTGTGTATCAAGAAATTTGGTTCTTAAAAATATTAATTATTTGGCAAAGTTTTATTCCTTATGCCTATGCCCCACAACTTCACAAAGGAAATTCTGAGTTTAAGGATCATCATAAATTGATCCCCAAAGCAACACTGGTACCAAATTCCATCAGGGCCTTAGAGCAGAGTCTACGACTTGCAGATCATTGGGCTAGACAAACCTGGAGGGTCTTTCTGATCAATTAAGTCTGCATGTTAAAATACCCTATGTTCTTTTGCACAGAAAACCTTACTTATCATATGTAGTAAACCTTCTTTAGATGAAATTAACTCATTTACAACTGTTTTTCTGCCATCTGAAAGCAGTAACTCAGACCTCATGAGGACAATTTTATCTTTTTAAAATGTAATGAGTGCAGATAAGGTTTGTTGTTATCAAAAAGCCTGAAGAGGGCTTCCCTGGTGGCACAGTGGTTGAGAGTCCACCTGCTGATGCAGGGGACACGGGTTTGTGCCCCAGTCCGGCAGGATCCCACATGCTGCGGAGCGGCTGGGCCCGTGAGCCATGGTCGCTGAGCCTGCGTGTCCAGAGCCTGTGCTCCGCAACGGGAGAGGCCACAACAGTGAGGCCCGC
The DNA here is from genome assembly GCA_004363435.1 of Platanista minor. Lineage (NCBI taxonomy): Eukaryota > Metazoa > Chordata > Mammalia > Artiodactyla > Platanistidae > Platanista > Platanista minor. Next base: position 11,300 of record RJWK010047992.1, on the reverse strand, counting down.
GTACCACGAAAAAAAAAAAAAAAAAAAAAAGCCTGAAGAATTCAAAATATCATGATCACTACTTCATTATCCTCCTAATACCCCAGGCAGAATATTTCCTCCTCCTGAAGAAGTGAGATATAGTGCTTTGAACAGCATCATAATGAGAAATTTAATGAGAAAGAGACCCCTGGTTTCTTGAGTTCAGTGTTCTGTTCAAATTTGGCCAGGTAAGCCAACAAAGAAAAAGACTGATGTGTTGGACTAAATGAAAATCTAAAACTTCTATATAATTTAGAGACATGATTTAAAAACACAAGAAACAGACTGGAAGAAAATTTTAACAACGTGCATAATAGTGGCTTACAATCCCTACTAATAAGCACTACTCCAAATCATAAGAAAAAGGACAAATAGCTCAATAGAAAAATGGCAAAGGGATGAATAAGCAAGTCACAGAAGAAGAAAACTTGTGAAAAGATGCCTATTAGTAGGCATTAGGTAACTACAAATTAAAACAAAGAAATGCCCCCCACCTGCCTTTTTTGTGAGAGGCAATGTGGCATACATTAAAAAATGCAGTACTCAAGAGCTAGAATTCTTGGATTGGAACCACAGTACTGCCATTTTCTCTGTGTGAACTTGTGCAATTTACTAATTTCTCTGTTTCAGTTTTCTCATCTGCAAAATGAGGTCATGACTGTAACTAGGGTTGTTGTGTTGATTAAATGATTTCATTTATGTAAAGTGCTTAGAACAGTGTATGGCACATAGTACATACTGTATATGTGTTTATTATTACTATTCATCCATCATACTGATAAAATGTAAATGGTTGCTTGAATGATAAAAGTAATTTTTAAAAATTGATGTACAGTTGATTTACAATGTGTTAATTTCTGCTGTACAACAAAGTGATTCAGTTATATATATATAGTTCCCTGTGCTATACAATAACATCTAAGGGAAAAATATGAGAATAAAAGATCTTTTTTTAATGATTACCTTAAAACAAAAAGGTATAAAAGACATATTTAACAATACAATTATACCACAAATTGAACATACTTGCAGATTTCACAGAACATCTCTAATGTGGTTCAGGGATAAGAAGAGCTGATAAAGCAGTAGCCTCTTATCAACTCAGTATGGGGGACAAGTTACTTCACATATAAAACGAGAGTAATTCTCTGCCTGGCAAATCTATAATCTGCCATTATAGAGATTATAATCTATATTTCTGTTTGTTATGCAGATAACTGGAGATAATGGACTTATTACCAAAAGTAAAAAAAAAAAAAAAAAAAAACAACACTCAAGTATAAATAAGAGTATCATTATGAAACGCAGACATGAGTTTAAATCAAAGCTCTACTACTTAGCTGTGTGACCTTGGGCAAGTTTCTCAATCTTTTTTGCCTTAGTTCCTTATCTGTAAAATGAGGATAATAATAGTATCTACGGCTGTATTACATAAGATACTACATTAAAAATACTTGGCACAGGGCTTCCCTGGTGGCACAGTTGTTGGGAGTCCGCCTGCCGATGCAGGCAGGGGACACGGGTTTGTGCCCCGGTTCGGGAGGATCCCACATGCTGCAGAGCGGCTGGGCCCGTGAGCCATGGCCACTGAGCCTGCGCGTCCGGAGCCTGTGCTCCGCAACGGGAGAGGCCACAGCAGTGCAAGGCCCGTGTACCGAAAAAAAAAAAAAAAAAAAAAACTTGGCATAGAGTAAGCACTCAATAATTAGGACTACCAGCTTAAGCTGGTAGTCCTAATTATTGAAATCCAGGCTTCCTTTTCTTACATATCTTCTAGATGTGACTGCAAATTAATGAGGCCGAGTCCATATACTATACACAATGAACAATGCAGCAGTGAAGACCATGGACTCTTAGAGCCAAACTGCCCAAGTTTAAATACCATTTTTGCTATTAACTAAGCAGCATAACCTTGGGCAAGATTACTTAACTTCTCTGTTCCTCAGACTTGTCATCTATAAAATGGTGATAATATTAATATTTCTCTTACAGGATTATTACTAAGGTTAAACAAGATAATGCACATAAAGCACTTAGTACAGTGCTCAAAAAAGGTTAGCTATAGCCATCATCATCCCTTATGGTCATCCTACAAAAGAAAGATACACCTCTGACCACTAGAACTTGATTCGACAGAAACAGCACAACCGATTCTTAAATTAGTTCTTAGGTATCCACACATTCTCTAATATTGTAAGATTTTTAAACTGGTTGGATATTTAAGCCAATATTTTGTACCTTGCCTCAATATGAGCAAGAGGAAAATGGAAATTTTCTATCAGATCTTTCCAACTATCATTGATGCAAAGTTAATGAAGACCAAAATGCCTTATCAAAATGCACTGTAAAATTTCTTTCTTTGTTTTAAGCAAGTGAACTCCTACCTGTCATCTGTACTGCGAAGGGAGGGAAGCCGAAAGCTCGTATTTCGGTCAAGCTTTGATTGGCTTTTGGTCCTCTTGATGGAGCCTTTCAGGCGCTTGCTGAAGAACCCCTAGAATGAAAAGGCAGAAAGTGATGGGAAGAAGAACCAAAAGGGAAACTTGCTGTCTCTTAACTCTTCTGCACTGCCTTTGCAAAAGATACTCAGATTCTTACAATGAAGACCAGAAACAGAATTCAGCTTTTAATTTATTAATTTGTAAAATACAGCAGCTGGAAACTACCTGATAATGGGATAAAAATTTTTCTTCTATGATAATTGGGAGAATTAAACTTAAAAAAATTATTTATTTTTAACAGCTTTATTGAAGTATAATTGCTTTACAATGTTGTGTTAGTTTCTGCTGTATAACAAAGTGAATTAGCTATATGTATACATATATCCCCATATTATTATCCCTTCTCTCTTGCGTCTCCCTCCCACCCTCCCTATCCCACCCCTCTAGGTAGTCACAAATCACCAAGCTGCTTTCCCTGTGCTATGCAGCTGCTTCCCACTAGCTATCTATTTTATATTTGATGGTGTATATGTGTCAAGAATTAAACATTTTGATGGCACTTAATTTCATATTTCTTAAACAGTTTCTATACTAGCTATGGTGAAGAAACTTCTAACTTCTAAGGTAATATGTTGGTGGTCTCAGCAGTGGCAAAATCTGATCTATGTCACCTTGGATATGGTACTTGTGAAGTTAAATTTTAAATGTAGTTTAACTATTTTAAAATGAAACAGGTATGTATCATGTATGAAACCAGTGAAGCACCTAGACTTCAGAAGAACAAAGTGCCTTATAGTTTTTAGCCCTGCTTACCTTCTGCCACTTCCACCAAACTATCTAGAGTGCCTTGAACATCTTCCTAGTCTTAGCACCTGGCAAATAATGGGCATTCAAAAAAGTTTGTTGAATAAAAGAATAAATGCAAGCATGAATTGGCAATTCTATTGTTGGCAGATGAAAGGACTTCTTTAGAAGTATATCAGAATGTCTTGACAAAAGACTATAATTCAAAGAAAAGTATTTTGATGTATGGAATTGACCCTAATCACCTTGTGATGAATATTAGCTTATAGAAGCTGTGTACTATAAATATTTCCATAAGGAAAAAAAAAATACTAGGCCAATACCAGCACATCAAATCTGTTATATTCTTTTAGTTACCATTAAAGCCCACTGTTTTGGGGTGAAGACTATATTAATCATCATAAGCTAGGTTATGCTTATCTAATAACCCCACAATCTTACTGGCACAAAATGTACTATGTGTCTATGAGCAGGTCAAATATGACAGGGACCTGGCACTATGCTGTCCTCACTCAGGGACTTAGGCTAAGGGAGGCTCCATCTTTGTGCTTCTATTAGTTGTGGCCTCAGGGTAAAGGAAGTGTGGTAAAATTTGTACTTGCTCAAAGCTTCATGTCATTAGTGGTCTCATTTTATTGGACAAAAAAGTCACATGACCACACCTAACTTCAACAGGGAAAGAATGTACAATCCTATCATGTATCTAGAAAGAGATATTTGGTGAACAGTAGTGTGGACTACCACAGTGCTTTTCCATGCCAAGTAAACACACAAGCATTGCTAGAGAAAAAATGGAAACAAACTTATCTGAATCAGAAGTAGAGCTATTTAGCTGACTGAAGAAAAATGCTTATGTTATTTCTTGTACTTAAAGCCCAAAGAATAAGGGTAAAAACTAGAAAATATCACATAGACATAATTCCCTAAGCTGTTTTTTTATTCCCCAGGCTGTTTTTTATTGTAGGTGTATTGAGATTGATTGGAGGGAAAAAAAACAGGGTTTTTTTTTTTTTTTTTTGCGGTATGCAGGCCTCTCACTGTTGTGGCCTCTCCCGTTGCAGAGCACAGGCTCCGGATGTGCAGGCTCAGCGGCCATGGCTCACGGGCCTAGCCACTCCGTGGCATGTGGGATCTTCCTGGACCGGGGCACGAACCTGCGTCCCCTGCATCGGCAGGTGGACTCTCAACAACTGCGCCACCAGGGAAGCCCAAACAGGGCTATTTTTAAAAGTACTATATTTCTTAGAGACAGGCATTTGCCTGATCTCCTGTATAATCTTAGCATCATTAGGGAAAGTCACTGTCATCTGTTCTCTAAGGCAAAGGCTTTATTTACTACTTTCTATGATTCAATCAAGATGAGTCACCACATTTCCTTGTAAATGTAGTCAGCAAACCAGACCTAAATTTATAGAATTCTATTAGGATCATTTATAGTTGGTTCAAAAACCACTGGCCTAAGTTGAGATTCAGCCCAAGGACCGGACCAAATACCATATATAAATACAGTTCTAACACACTACAGTTAAGCAGTTAATTGAGAATGTACTAGTAGATGTTCACTCATATAGTACTTTACCTTCCTGTGGCACTTATTGTATACTTCATATTTTAATCCATTTATTTATTAAGTATTTATTTTATGTGAATATGTTATAAAGCATCGTACTAGGTGTTGTAAGGGAAACAAAGATAAAACAAACACAAACTCTGCCCTCAAAGAGCCTGTAGTTTAATATCAGATTAGAAATAAATACAAATATAAATGACACAACATGTATTAGGAAGGTACATGCTCTTAATGCCTGGCATATTTAATCACAAAATAACACTATCATATTTCTTTGAATCTAGGACACCAGTGATTGTAAGTCACACCATTATTTTATGTATACAAAGAAAAAAGCTGCCAATTAAACTATAACACAGTACCTTACCACTTAGAATTTTTATTTTGTATTAAAGAAGTTTTTTAAAGACTTACTTTGGTCGGTTTTGTCATATATCACATAGTGTACACACAAAAAGAATATATACAAAAATCAGTAAAGGTATCCCTAATGCATCTTCATTCTTCTGAACTATTTTTTTGACTCAGAGTACCTGTTGTTCATGTTTTTCCACAGAATACCATGATATATTCTTTCTTTCAAAAAGGCTGATAACAAATGGCATATGATAAAAGAGTAATTTGAGGGAGACTGGTTCCAGATGGCGGAGTAGAAGGACATGCTCTCACTCCCTCTTGCAAGAGCACTGGAATCACAGTTAACTGCTGAACAATCATTGACAGGAAGACACTGGAACTGACCAAAAAAGATACCACACATCCAAAGACAAAGGAGAACCCACAATGAGATGGTAGGAGGGGCACAATGACAATAAAATCAAATCCCATAACTGCTGGGTCAGTGACTCACAAACTAGAGAACACTTATACCAGAAGTCCACGCACTGGAGTGAAGGTTCTGAGTCACACATCAGGCTTCCCAACCCGGGGGTCAGGCAACAGGAGGAAGACTTCCTAAAGAATCAGACTTTGAAGGCTAGCGGAATTTGATTGCAGGATTTCAACAGGACTGGAGGAAACAGAGACTCCACTCTTGGAGGGCACACACAAAGTAGTGTGGGCATCGGGAGCCAGGGGAAGGAGCCATAGGAGACTGAACCAGGCCTACCTGCTGGTGTTGGAGAGTCTCGTGCAGAGGTGGGGGGTGGCTGTGTCTCACTGTGAGGACAAGGACACTGGCAGCAGAAGTTCTGGGAAGTACTCCTTGGCATGAGCCCTGCCACAGTCCGCCATTAGCCCCACCAAAGAGCCCGGGTAGGCTCCAGTGCTGGGTCGCCTCAGGACAAACAATCAACAAGGAGGGAACCCAGCCCCACCATCAGGAGACAAGTGGATTAAAGTTTTACTGAGCTCTGCCCACCAGAGCAAGAGCCAGCTCTACCCACCACCAGTCTCTCCCAACAGGAAATGTGCATAAGCCTCTTAGATAGCCTAATCCACCAGAAGGCAGACAGCAGAAGCAAGAAGAAGTACAATCCGGCAGCCTGTGGAACAAAAACCACATTCACAGAAGGACAGACAAAATGAAAAGGCAGAGGGCTATGTACAAGATGAAAAGGGAGAGGGCAATGTACCAGATGAAGGAACAAGATAAAACCCCAGAAAAACAACTAAATGAAGTAGAGATAGGAAACTTTCCAGAAAAAGAATTCAGAATAATGATAGTGAAGATGATCCAGGACCTCAGAAAAAGAATGGAGGCAAAGATTGAGAAGGTGCAAAAATGTTTAACAAAGACCTAGAAGAATTAAAGAACAAAGAAACAGAGGTGAACAGTACAATAACTGAAATGAAAACTACACTAGAAGGAATCAATAGCAGAATAACAGAGGCAGAAGAACACATAAGTGACCTGGAATACAGAAAGGTGGAATTCACTGTTGTGGAACAGAATAAAGAGAAAAGAATGAAAAGAAATGAAGACAGCCTAAGAGATCTCTGGGACAACATTAAACACAACAACATTCACATTATATGGGTCCCAGAAGGAGAAGAGAGAGAGAGAAAGGACCAGAGAAGATATCTGAAGAGATTATAGGCAAAAACGTCCCTAACATGGGAAAGGAAATAGCCACCCAAGTCCAGGAAGCACAGAGAGTCCCATACAGGATAAACCCAAGGAGAAACACGCCGAGACACATAGTAATCAAATTGGCAAAAATTAAAGACAAAGAAAAATTATTGAAAGCAGCAAGGGAAAAATGACAAATAACATACAAGGGAACTCCCATAAGATTAACAGCTGATTTCCCAGCAGAAACTCTACAAGCCAGAAGAGAGTGGCATGATATATTTAAAGTGATGGAAAGGAAGAACCTACAACCAAGATTACTCTACCCGGCAAGTATCTTATTCAGATTCGATGGAGAAATCAAATGCTTTACAGACAAGAAAAAGCTAAGAGAATTCAGCACCACCAAACCAGCTCTACAACAAATGCTAAAGGAATTTCTCTAAGTGGGAAACACAAAAGGAGAAAAGGACCTACAAAAACAAACCCAAAACAAATAAGAAAATGGTCATAGGAACATACACATCAATAATTACCTTAAACGTGAATGGATTAAATGTCCCAACCAAAAGACACAGGCTCGCTGAATGGATACAAAAACAAGACCCATATATATGCCGTCTACAAGAGACCCACTTCAGACCTAGGGACACATACAGACTGAAAGTGAAGGGATGGAAAAAGATAGTCCATGCAAAAGGAAATCAAAAGAAAGCTGGAGTAGCAATACTCAAATAAGATAAAATAGACTTTAAAATAAAGAATGTTATAAGAGACAAGGAAGGATGCTACATAATGATCAAGGGATCAATCCAAGAAGAAGATACAACAATTATAAATATATATCCACCCAACATAGGAGCACCTCAATACATAAGGCAAATACTAACAGCTGTAAAAGAGAAAATCGACAGCAACACAATAATAGTGGGGGACTTTAACACCTCACTTACACCAATGGACAGATCATCCACAATGAAAATAAATAAGGAAACAGAAGCTTTAAATGACACAATAGACCAGATAGATTTAGTTGTATTTATAGGACATTCCATCCAAAACCAGCAGATTACACTTTCTTCTCAAGTGGACACGGAACATTCTCCAGGATAGATCACATCTTGGGTCACAAATCAAACCTCAGTAAATTTAAGAAAACTGAAATCATATCAAGCATCTTTTCTGACCACAACACTATGAGATTTGAAGTGAATTACAGGGAAAAAAACGTAAAAAACACAAACACATGAAGGCTAAACAATATGTTACTAAATAACCAAGAGATCACTGAAGAAATCAAAGAGGAAATTAAAAAATACATAGAGACAAATGACAATGAAAACACGACAATCCAAAACCTATGGGATGCAGCAAAAGCAGTTCTAAGAGGGAAGTTTATAGCTATACAATCCTACCTCAAGAAACAAGAACAATCTCAAATAAACAATCTAACCTTACACCTAAAGGAACTAGAGAAAGAAGAACAAACAAAACCCAAGGTTAGCAGAAGGAAAGAAATCATAAAGATCAGAGCAGAAATAAATGAAATAGAAACAAAGAAAACAATAGGAAAGCTCAATAAAACTAAAAGCTGGTTTTTTGAGAAGATAAACAAAATTGATAAACCATTAGCTAGACTCATGAAGAAAAAGAGGGAGAGGACTCAAATCAATAGAATTAGAAATGAAAAAGGAGAAGTTACAAAAGACACCACAGAAATACAAAGCATCCTAAGAGACTACTACAAGCAACTCTATGCTAATAAAACCTGGAAGAAATGGACAGATTCTTAGAAAGGTATAAGCTTCAAAGACTGAGCCAGGAAGAAATAGAAAATATGAACAAACCACTCACAAGTAATGAAATTGAAACTGGGATTAAAAATCTTCCAACAAACAAAAGTCCAGGACCAGATGGCTTCACAGGTGAATTCTATCAAACATTTAGAGAAGAGCTAACACCCATCCTTCTCAAACTCTTCCAAAAAATTTCAGCAGTAGGAACACTCCCAAACTCATTCTATGAGGCCACCATCACCCTGATACCAAAACCAGAGAAAGATAATACAAAAAGAGAAAAGTACAGACCAATATCACTGATGAATATAGATGCAAAAATCCTCAACAAAATACTAGCCAACCGAATCGAACAACACATTAAAAGGATCATACACCATGACCAAGTGGGATTTACCCCAGGGATGCAAGGATTCTTCAGTATATGCAAATCAATCAATGTGATACACCATATTATCAAATTGAAAAGGAAAAACCATATGATCATCTCAATAGATGCAGAAAATGTTTTGACAAAATTCAACACCCATTTATGATAAAAACTCTCCAGATAGTGGGCATAATAATAAAGGCCATATACGACATAATAAAGGCCATATACGACAAACCCACAGCAAACATCATTCTCAATAGTAAAAAACTGAAAGCATTTACTCTAAGATCAGGAACATGACAAGGATGTCCACTCTCACCACTATTACTTAACATAGTTTTGGAAGTCCTAGCTATGAGAATCAGAGAAGAAAAAGCAATACAAATTGGAAAAGAAGAAGTAAAACTGTCACTGTTTGCAGATGACAGGATACTATACATAGAGAATCCTAAAGATGCCACCAGAAAACTACTAGAGCTAATCAGTGAACTTGGTAAAGTTGCAGGATACAAAATTAATGCACAGAAATCTATTGAATTCCTATACACTAATGATGAAAAATCTTAAAGAGAAATTAAGGAAACACTCCCATTTACCATTGCAACAAAAAATAAAATACCTAGGAATAAACCTACCTAGGGAGACAAAAGACCTGTATGCAGAAAACTATGAGACACTGATGAGAGAAATTAAAGCTGATACAAACAGATGGAGAGATATACCATGTTTTTGGATCAGAAGAATCAATACTGTGAAAATGACTATACTACCCAAAGCAATCTACAGATTCAATGCAATTCCTATGAAATTACCAATGGCATTTTTTACAGAACTAGAACAAAAAATCTTAAAATTTTATGGAGACACAAAAGACCCTGAATAGCCAAACAGTCTTGAGGGAAAAAAATGGAGCTGGAGGAATCAGGCTCCCAGACTTCAGACTATGTTACAAAGCTACAGTAATCAAGACAATATGGTACTGGAACAGAAACATAAATATAGATCAGTGGAACAGGATAGAAAGACCAGAGATAAACCCACGCACCTGTGGTCATCTAACCTATGACAAAGGAGGCAAGGATATACAATGGAGAAAAGACAGTCTCTTTAATAAGTGGTTCTGGGAAAACTGGACAGCTACATGTAAAAGAATGAAATTAGAACACTCTCTAACACCATACACAAAAATAAACTCAAAATGGATTAGAGACCTAAATGTAAGACCAGACAGTAGAAAACTCTTAGAGGAAAACAAAGGAAGAACACTCTTTGATATAAATCACAGCAAGATCTTTTTTGATCCACCTCCTAGAGTAATGGAAAGAAAAACAAAAATAAACAAATGGGACCTAATGAAACTTAAAAGTTTTTGCACAGCAAAGGAAACCACAAATAAGATGAAAAGACAACCCTCAGAATGGGAGAAAATATTTGCAAACGAATCAATGGACAAAGGATGAATCTCCAAAATATATAAAGAGCTCATGCAGCTCAATATTAAAAAAGCAAACAACCCAATCCAAAAATGGGCAGAAGACCTAAATAGACATTTCCTCAAAGAAGACATACAGATGGCCAAGAAGCACATGAAAAGCTGCTCAACATCATTAACTATTAGAGAAATGCAAATGAAAACTACAATGAGGTATCACCTCACACCAGTTAGAATGGGCATTATCAGAAAATCTACAAACAACAAATGCTGGAGAGGCTGTGGAGAAAAGGGAATCCTCTTGCACTGCTGATGGGAATGTAAATTGATACAGCCACTCTGCAGAACAGTATGGCAGTTCCTTAAAAAAGTAAAAATAGAATTAGCATATTACCCAGCAATCTCACTACTGGGCATATACCTAGAGAAAACCATAGCTCAAAAAGACACATGCACCCCAATGTTCATTGCAGCACTATTTACAATAGCCAGGTCATGGAAGCAACCTAAATGCCCATCGGCAGATGAATGGATAAAGATGTGGTACATATATACAATGGAATATTACTCAGCCATAAAAAGGAACGAAACTGGGTCATTTGTAGAGACGTGGATGGATCTAGAGACTGTCATACAGAGTGAAGTAAGTCAGAAAGAGAATAACAAATATCGTATATTAACGCATATATGTGGAACCTAGAAAAATGGTACAGATGAACTGGTTTGCAGGGCAGAAATTGAGACACAGATGCAGAGAACCAACATACGGACACCTAGGGCGGAAGGTGGGAGGGGAGGGTGGTGGTGTGATGAATTGGGCAATTGGGATTGACATATATACGCCTCTATGTA
>RJWK010047991.1:0-17097 GCA_004363435.1 Platanista minor | reverse complement strand
AGACCTTTCCCCAAATCCTCATTTGGAATTACTTCCTCTCTTTCTTTTACACCCCAAAGTACCTCACCCCTTAATGAAAACACATTTCCCAGCATCCCTCACATTACAGTGATATGTGTAAATGTTTACCTGCTCTAGACAGTAAGCTACATGAAGACAATGACTGTTCTTTGGTTCATTCTTGTAGCTGTTAAGTTCACATTTCTCCCCAACAATCTGTTCATAGTCAAAGAGCTAACAAGTATGTCTACTGTTGAAAAATTGTACATCATCAACAAAAAGTTAACCAAAGGGGTGGGGTGAGAATTACCTGTTTCTGGTTGAGCTGCCTTTTCTTTCTTAGCACCACTGCCACTGGGGTGGGATCGCTTCCGGATCATGGACATGAGGGATCTTTAGGAGAAAGAAAAAGATCAACAGGATTAGTGGATGCCTTATGATCCAAGAAATAAAATGTACAGATTCTAAATAATCAGTAAAAATCCAACTCTTCTCTAAGTGCGTGAATATATAACTAGAATTTAAGTAGCCTCTTTCCACTTTAATAAACTGTTAAATTTTTAAGAAAGAGAAAGATGTCTCATCCCTTTACTGTGTAAAAACCAAACTAGTTACTGGGAGAAGGGGGCTGCTAACATTATTACTAATTTTATGCAGAGACATCTGCAAAGTAAAATAGATAAAGAAAACCTTTCCATATCCATATTTAAAATTCAGAAACAGCTATCTATGTAATACATTTGAGGGAGAAGGAAGGACAAAAGAATTAGGGGATGTTTTGGTAAATATCTATTTGTGAAATATGGGCATAAAAATATCTGAATCTGCACAACATAGACCAGATACTTCAGGGATAACATATATTCAGACCACTGTCTCTCTGGTCCATGTTTTAAAAATCTGTGTAAAATCCAAATCATGATAAATTTGACATGAAAATTTAAACCCTCCATATATTAAAAGACATCATAAAGAATAAAAAGAAACTCTACAAATCAATGAGAAAAAGCACACACCCAACGGAAAAACAGACAAAACCAAGAAACCCCATAAAAAAAGGATGTCCAAATTTCCAACACACATACAAACAGGTTCTTGACTTCTTTAGTTATTAGGAAAACACAAATAAAAGCCACATTGAGGTTTTACTACACACTCATTAAATAGGCAAGAAATTTTAAATCTGATAATATCAAGTGTTGGTAGGTTTGTGGAGTAACAGGAATTCTCAAACTGAAGATGTATAAATTGATAGTACCACTTTAGAAAACTGTTCAGCATGAAGACAGACATATCCTATGAGCCAGTGATTCAACTTCCATATATCTTACAGAAATACAAGCACTTGTGCACCAGGAAGCATGCACAGGAATGTTCATGTAGAATTTCCATAACTTCCCTGAACTGGGAATGACTCAAATGTCTATCAGTATTACAGTGGATAAACACATTTTGGGACATTCATAAAGTGGGTTACGTACCAATGAATATGAATGAACTTTGGCTACATAATATGGATGAATCTTACAAAATAATATAAAGTGAAAAGAAAAAGACACAAAGGAATACACTACAATTCCAATTATATAAAGTTATAAACAGACTGTATATGTATTTACAGTAGTTTAGGGATATGTATATAGGCAAAAAAAAACCCTTTTCTTTAAAAAAAAGGGTAAAAGGATAGGACTTGAGGGTACTAGCATTGTTCTATTTCTTGATTTAGATGATTACATAGATACTCATTTTATATTATTTTAAACTGTACATAAGTTTGTGTACACTTCTACATATATATTATCAACCCCACCAAAAAAAACAAAAATGAATCAAGAACTCTGAAATTCTTTCAACTACATTATAAATGTCCTCAGTGTGGTAAACTGGATTTGACAAAATACAGTCCTGAGGAAGACAAACCGGGAAGAGAGGCATAATGCTGCCTCCAGAAAAAAGGGGCAACTGGATACACAGTACTATTTGCTCTGAGGACAGAACAACTTGATGTTGTTCCTTAACCACTATCATTTTTAGATTTTTTTTTTTTTTTTTTACTTCTTACTTCTGTCTTTGGTTAGAAGATAGAAGTAAGAAGTAAAAATTATTAACCCCCTCCCTAATTGCCTTTTCTTAAAATTCTCACACATACTGAACTATCTCCCACAAAGCATAGCAAAAACAAAGTGCTACATCCTACTCTACCCTGTGAAGTTTCCAGGACTTACCAACTGGGAAACAATCGGTCACTGAGCTTTTAACTTCATCTAGTTTGTCTTCTTTGGGCTCATAGTGGCCCAAAATGTAATTAAATTATTTTCCCAAAACTTCTAATTTGCACAGAACTTTAAAACAAGTACATTTTAATCCATAAGGTGAGGGAATTAAATGATGCAAACTTTATTTTTTCCATTCTGTCAACTGAAGACAGGAATATTCAATGTCTACTTGTTAACATTCCACAGAAGGGTGGGGCTTGGGGAGGGCTCTCACTAATCAGAGGCCTCTCCTCATTCTGTAATGATCCCATCTCTGGGTCTGAGGGGAAGTTTTGAGAATGTGTATTATTGTACATAAAGATTACAAAGCAAGAGAAGTTATTTGTACTGCTCAGAACAGTTGTATGTATTTACATAAATGAACTAAGAATATATGTCCAACACTGCAAACCACCTAAGTAGGTAAGAGAAAGTGCTAGCTTTAAATGTTCTGAAGTATAAGTTGAAGACTGATATGGTGTCCACAGGAAAATCATCTGTAATATTAAAAAGAACTGTCAAGATGTTGCTTAGACTAAACAGAAAATATCAATAGATAGTGTGAGTTTCACACGACAGATGAGAAGACCAGGACAAGACATCTGGGACCAATCATCCAAACCTCTGGCTAAAACTGCCCCAGGTGGAAAATATTCACCTCTGAATTCTTCAAATGTTCTTCACGCCCACTGTGATGGTTAATTTATGAGTCAACTTGACTGGGTCACGGGGTACTTGGATAAATGGTCAAACATTTTTCTGGGTATTTCTGTGAGGGTTCTGGATGAGATTAACATTTAAATTGGTAGCCTCGGGCTTCCCTGGTGGCACAGTGGTTGAGAGTCCACCTGCCAGTGCAGGGGACACAGGTTCGTGCCCCGGTCCGGGAAGATCCCACATGCTGCAGAGTGGCTGGGCCCGTGAGCCATGGCCGCTGAGCCTGCGCGTCCGGAGCCTGTGCTCCGCAACAGGAGAGCCACAACAGTGAGAGGCCCGCGTACGAAAAAAAAAAAAAATTGGTAGCCTGGGTGACTGTCCTCCCTAATGTGGGATGGGCCTCACTCAATCAGTTGAAGGCCTGAATACAACAAAAGGTGACCCTCCCCCAAGTAAGAGAAATTCCTCCTGCCTGACTGCCTTGAAACTAGGACATCTGCTCTGTCCTGCTTTTGACTCAAACTGAAACACTGCCTCTTCCTGGCCTGTTGACCTTCAGACTGAAACAATGCCACAGGCTCTCCTTGGTCTCCAGCTTGCTGACTCACCCTGAAGATCCTGGGACTTGTCAGCCTCCATAGTCAAGTGAACCAATTCTTGAGAATACATTCTCTTTTTATGTATATGATGTGTATGTACACACACACACACACACACACACACACACACACACACACACACACATCCTATTGGTTCTGTTTCTCTGGAGAACCCTGACTAATACACTAATATACCCTACCCTTTCCCCATGAGCCACACCTGGCCAGGACCTGTCCTTTCACTCCATTACTACAAAATGACCAAGATATGCCTTTTTCCTCTCTTAACTCTCTCCCATCTGTCCTCTAAGTCAAATGAGCAGGAAGAGGAGGGGAAAGCAATAAAGCCACTTAAAGAAGCCACAGGCTCTAGTCTTTTTCTTCCACTTCCACTTCTATCCATGATCTACATCAGGGTAGAACAAACAGCTCAGGACCAAAGTTGGAAAACCTTGATTAGTGGATTCAAAGTCCACTGAAACTCAATACAAATGCAAATATACTTTTTTGACAAGACAGTGCTCCTTACCAAAAAATAAAAATCTCTTTCTACTGAGAAATTATATCTTATACTACTTAAATTCATCTTAAAATAAAAATCATTCATGTTATTCAATGAAAATTTTCTTTAACGGGCCTTATAAGAGTTCACGCTTTAGATATACATAGTCTGAGTCCCACTTTCATTTCTCAGTGTGACTGTAGGATACTTTTTGAGAAAATATTCTCTTTAGGTTATACTTTACTTTTAATTCTAAGGGCTCTCAAGGTTTCAGAGACTAAAAATTAAAGGCCAACAGCAAGATTATAATCGTTTTTTAATAGTTCTCCCTCCTCACAGACAGAAGTGACCTTTCTTATCAAGCTCAAAATTCTAGACCTTAGAAGAAAATCAAAGTGATGAATTTCCTATTTTAAATGTCAAATTCAGAATATCTCTTACAGATTTAGCTACCCAGGAAAGAAAGAATTTAAAGTACCTGAAATTCTTTCAATTGACTCTTGGATCGATCACGTGTAAAAATTATTTTGCCTTAACTACTTCAGTGGCTTAAAGTAGATCTGTTAGGTTTTTGTTAGTTCAGTACTTTTATTTTTTAAATAACTGAACAAAGCATAGCTTTTCAAATTCAAGTTAGTGAGAGAAAAACATGAAAACATTCTGGAGAAGCTCAAAATTCCTTGATCTTCCAGTTAAAGGAAATCCTAATGATACAGACTGAAGTTTTAAAACTGGAGTATCAGGAAAATTTTTTTAGATGTCTAGCTCCTTGGTTTGGAACATCCACATGAAATCAAAACATCTACAACAGAATAACACTGTAGGCCACAAGGTGTCTTTATATGTTACAAGAAAGGAATGATACAATGGCCTTCAGAAAATTCTCTGAAACACCTGCTGATATCTTTCATACTTTTTACCACCACGCCCCTCAAAATGATGCATCTAAGCCCGTATTGCTTAAAAAGGATCCCAATAGCATAAACTTCAGTTTCTCTGACAAGGACTAACATTTGATGCAGAGCAGTCTTCCTGGACGTGCTTACCGGATAGGATTTGGAGGTGGAGGAGGAAGTGGTGGTGGAGGAGGAGGTGGGGGAGGTACCGAATTCTCAGACTGGTTCACCCGTTTCTGGAGTTCATCGACTGCACAGAGAGCAAGCATTCAGAAAAGAGCTGAAATAAGCAACTTAACACCTTATATATGTGTAAAGGAAAAAACAACCACTCTCAAAATCAAGTTCTTTCATTAAAGCAAAGTTAGAAATTTCAGTATGAAACTGCAGAACCCTTTAAACTTTTTATCATCAGTAAGAGAGGCCTTATATATGTTACAAAAAATTTACCATCTTTTTGCTATATATACAAACTATGGAAAAGAAAAAATAAATCAAGACAATGGCTGGATGGGTGGGAAGTAAGGATTGAGAGTAGGCTGAAGAAATATTTGTTAACAATAGAATTTACTACTCAAACACTAAGAAATTGTTAATACTTGACTTTTAAAGTATACAGACCAAGAATTAATTTTAAAGATGACATTTAGTAATGAATTTTAATAGCATACTTTCCTCCTCCAGTTAATCTCCTTCAAAAACTGCAAATCCTAGAGTTCTTGATTTCAACCAGACTCAGACTCTCAAGTGTTTAACTCAGAAACTTTTTGCTCTTTTGAAAAGCATTCTGGAAATATAATTTATTCATTCCATTCAAGCCATTAATGAAACAAGTACTTACTAAGCTCCAACAATGTGAAAGAGCCTAAGCTCAGTGCTGCTCATGACACAGTTCCTGACTTCAAGAAACTCAATTTGAATTTATATCACAGATGTGAATGCCTCTAATTGGGCTCTAATGGGCTACAGGTACTGCACTCAGGAATAGCTCTCCCTCTATGCAGCCACTCTACTTTCCATGACTGACTACCCTAATGATTTGTGCACTTGTTTTTACCGTCAACACTTAAATAAGCAGTGGGGGCCAGGCTCCCTGACACCAAGAATCCTCTAGTTATTTCATATGCATGTGTCTGTTTCTCTAAAGGGAGTCTGAGATCCTCATGGACAAAAGGCATGGTTTCTTTTCTTCTACATTTCTTACAGCACCCTAGGGTACTGGGTATGGCTGGGTACACACACAGTAGACAATAACTAAAAAGAATGGATTACTTCTTAATTTTAGATCAATTTAAAAAAATAAATTGTAATTCACTTTCATTGTGGATTAGAAAGCACTGAATATTTTTTAAAGCAAAAAGCCTACCTGATTTTTCTGTACAGATTTCAAAATTCTAGTATAAAATTAACCAAAAATATCTGAAGTGAATATTGAAGCTGTTATAAAGGGAACAACCTGCCCCCTTAAATTACCTACTTTCCAAAAGAAACTTATTACTTATCCCTGTGTAGTAATCCAACTCACACATTCTTTTGTTAAGCCTTCTAGAACTGAATGAATAAATAAGTATCTCCTGGTGTTTTAAAAGTTTTTCCATTTAATATATATATTGTTGCCCACTCTATCGTTAGGTGTGATATTGAAAGTATTATTTCATGCGCATAATTAGACATCGAAAATGAAGGTAGTATAAACCGAAAAAGTTTAATTCTTTTTAAAAATGCACCCTAAAATGAATAAAATAAGTATTTAACGAACACTCATCTCTGAAGCCCTGAGAAATGCTGAAGTTTTGGTCTTCCCACATTAACGATATCTCCATCTCTTAATTCTGTATATGATGCTCATAAAGGCTGTGAGTCCAAAACAGAAGTCTAAATATTTGTGAATCACTTGATTACAGCAACCGTTCTAATGAATTACAATAGTCAGAAATGAAGAAATTTAAAACAAATCTTGGTATTTTCTACAGCATTTAGTAAATGTACTGGTCATGAGAGATTCACATAGTAATAATAAGACATAATAGGCTACTCAGTGCTTTTACCGGAATGCTTTAAATTTCTAGCTTTCTCCTCAGAATTCTGATATTTCAATTCCAATTCTTTTTTATCTTCTTCTAGAAGCTCCAGTTGCTGTTTGAGGTTGTGCATCTCTTTGCGGAGAGTTTCATTTTGTAGCTGCTCTTCTAATTTTTTGACCTATAAGTTATAAACAGACTTTTATGTGGTGACAGTTTTTCCTTTGTCAAGGAAAATAAGGGGAAAAATAAATGTTTCCCTTTTACTTTGCACTTCATAGCAAAGAGATTACAATTCATCTTAAAAACCACACAAATCCTGGGATACAGATAATACTTAAGATCACTATCAGCAATGTGATTCAATATAAATTTATTGAAGACTTATGTCCCAGATAATTTAATTTTTAAATGTGAGTAGAAAAAGTAAAATATTCATTTAAGTAAAAAATTCATTTAAAACAGATTAACGCTTTTGTGCCCATTTTCAAAAGAAAAACTCAGGTAATATTAAAAATTTGGTGGGACAATTTGGTAACAAATATCAAAAACCTTAAAAAAAAAATAAGGAAGAAAAGACCCTTGATTCAGTAATACTACTTTTAGAATTTGTGAAATAGTAAGACAAGTGTTCAAATACATTAACTAGAATGTTCTTTGTAACAGGAGAAACTTGGAAATAACCTAAATGTCCACCAATATTACTGATTTAATAACTTATAGTTATGTTCATGAAATGAAATACTGTGCAACCATTTAAAAATCACATAACCTCACTATACACTGACATGGAAATATACATTACCAAATGGAAAAAATCAGGTTATAGAACCATATGCTTGGCATGATTCTGGTTAACCTATATTCATAAAACTATACATTTACACAAAGTTTGGATATGCACCAAAATATGGGATTTTTAACTAATCTTAATTTTCTGCTTTAGTTTTTTCTGTATTTTAAAAATTTGTTTTATTATAATTATAAAAACAACACAGCTGTGTTTTAAAGATTGCTGAATCTGCAAGGGAACTTATAGACAGGTAAGAAATATTTTCAACCACATACCTGAAAGATTATCCAGAATAATTGTATAGTATAGTATAATAAGTTTAGAAGTACTGACTGCTATAAGTTCATTTATAACTTTTACCTAATCTTCAGTACCTTTCCCACTACCCCAACAAGGAACATACACAACTATTTAGTCCCATCCTCAATACAATTTACTAGGTTCTTGCACACATTATTTACTAAATGAGTTAACTACAGTAGTACAACTTTTCAGAACCAAAATTTCTAGCATAAGCTAAATAAAAATAAACCTTCTTTCATTCCCTTCATTTGAAAAGGTAATTCCTGCATATGGGGACAAAAAAAATTATTTCCCTCCCATCCTACTCCCCAGGCCTCTTTCCCAGTGGCAAGCACAGTTATCACGTATTCATCTAGAGGTTCTCTACAAATATGCCAAAATATCTTATGGAAGAAAAAAAAATTAACTCTACCTCACAACCAATTTGGAAAAAAATTCCAGGAACTTCCAAGGATTAAATGTCAATATTGTTGCTTAAAGAGACTTCGACAGGTCGTAACAAATGGCAGCTAACAGCCTTTCCTTCACAAACTAGGTACACTGTAAGTAGTATGAACACTGATGTAATTTTTCTCAAGTGGTTTCTTTAATTTGAAAGGTTTTGTTCCACCTCTTCGCCTCTCCTCCTCTCTGCCTCTCTTTCTCACCCACCACAGTGACTATCCTTTCTGCCTAGCACACACAGGTAGGCTGTGTCAGCTGGAATGGCTCTGCTCATACAAACTGAAATAACCACTTAGGAAGTCTTTAGACATACAGATTTGTGCAAGTTTACAAAATCAGAAATTTTCCCTAAGCACATAATTACCACTAGCATGAACTTTTCCTCCCTCTTTGAATAAAACCTATGCCCTCCAACAAGCTCTTTGAGACCACTACACAATACACTCTCCTAGTGTATGCAGTCTCCCAAAACACAATCAACTCAACTTGGAAATGCGCATTTCCAAACTGCATTATCCAAGCTCTTTTTGAGTTGTATCTCTTTCCCTCGCTTCTTCTGACCCTTTGGACAGTTTAAAGATCATTATAAAGCCTACAACAGTGCATAAATTTTAGTTGGATACTATAAATTAAATTCATTTGGTAGTTATTTTTTTCTAAAAGGTGAAAAGACTGGAAAGACTTAGTCACTTAGGCAAAACATGGAACTATGAGCTACTGGACTGACTCTTCTCAATCTCAGTATGTCTGTGTATCAAAACTCCAGGAGAAAATCTGGTACCTTTTGTTGATGCTCAATTCTCTCTTCTTCAAGGAGCTGTATGAGTTTTGCATTTTCATCTAAAGCTTTCAAAAGCTGCTGGTCAGGAGCAGAGTTCTGTAGCAGAAGGTGGCTTTGTCTCTTTAGCTTGTTTTGTTCAATAAACATCTGCAAAAGTTAATTATAAAAATGTATATACCAATCATTCTCACACATCTCCTCAACTGAAACTGGAACAAAAGGAAAAGTATGTGGAGTTTTTATTAAAAAGTTAAAGGCAATTTCTGAATTACAGCATAATGATTTTAGAAGTAATGATTACTATGACTTCATTCATAACTTTTATATAATCTTTAGAACATTTACCCTTGCCTCAGCACAGTATATATACAATAGTTTAGTCCTATACTGCAGTTTTTAATAATTTATTATTGCTTTAAAGTACATTAATACTAACAGTAGCAGCTAATATTTATCAAGAACTTATGCCAGGTACTCTACTAAATATTTTATACACATTATTTTAATCCTTACATCAATCCTATGAGTCGAATGTATCTGCTATGAAAAGCTAAAATGTACTAAACACTATGGGATAGATACAGTGGCAGTCATTTTACATATATTTTATCATCTAATCCTTAGAACACCACTGTCAAGTAGACACTATTATTACCCCACTTTTATTAATAAGGTAACTGAGGCTCCAAGGGGTTAAACAGCTTTCTCAAAGACACAAGTGAGTAGCAAAATCAGGATTTAAACCCAGATCTGTCTGATTTACAAGCCCACACTCTTAACCATCTGGCTAATCTCCATCCTCTGCTATCTACTAGACCTAAGAGTCTGTCTTAAATTAATTTTCCCCAGCGATGAAAGTACAATAAGTAACAATAAGAGGGTAAAGAGGAGAAGGAAAAAGGTATATTAATATTTACTGAGCATTTTATAAAACAATTTACATATATTATTAACTTAATCTTCACAACTTTACATGATTGAAGGCAACATTATTTTCTGTTCACCCATTACTTCTTTTCCTTAATACCCTACACAAGTCAGCCAATGGGTGATTCCAAGCATGAAATGTTTTTCAAATTCTGATATCAGGCCTACCTTATAGTAGAGCAACAACATTTTCAAGTGAAATTTACATTCTTGCTCCATCTAACACCTCATTTCTCTGTAAGAATAGGTATAGACAGAGCGTGAATGAATGTGCGCGCGCGCACAAGTGCCAGGCTGGAGAACAGTGAGACGGGACGTGTCCACACGCTAGGGAAGAGTAATCAGTATTCCATCATAGTATCTTAAACTTGAGATCAATGGTTTAATTGAAATGACTTATTTCAGGTTACTATTATTTAAAAAAATTATTTTTTATACATTTTTCCCTCTTAAAACTTAACTGGTTGGGGTCCCTTGCTGGTATCTTAGAAAATATCTCAGAGTCAACAGGAAAGGCCAGCAAAAAGCAGCTGATGTAAGTGAGATTCTCTGACTTCCCAACAAGTGAGGCCTTTTGCCAAGAGAGCTCAGAGGCCAGGAGCAAACAGAGAGGAAGCAGTCAGCGAGGTTGACCAGGACAGAGGTGGGAGCTCAGCACTAAGACAATGCAGGGCACAGGTGACCATCAATGCCAAGGGTGCTTTATTACTCTCCCTTCACTGCTTCTCTGTACTCTGGTTCTCTTGGGAAAAGGGATAGATCTCCTTTTCCATGTAGCACTCAGTAAAACTTGCTTAACTTTACATGATTATAAATTATCTCAACTCTGTTATTTTTGGAGAGAAAAGAATAAAGATATGTCTTAGGGATGCTAACAACATGAATTTCTTTTGCAAAACCCTGTAACAATCCCTAAATTACAATATAAGATGAAAAGAACATAGAGAAAAGAAATTCCTTTCAATAACAATGGTAACTTGAAAAATATTAGTCAGTAGACTACCTTTTCTAGACTTTAAGATACTAAAATAAGGGTGGGAGGGAGGGAGGGAGACACAAGAGGGAGGAGATATGGGAACATATGTATATGTATAATTGATTCACTTTGTTATAAAGCAGAAACTAACACCATTGTAAAGCAATTATACTCCAATAAAGATGTAAAAAAAAAAAAAAAAAAGATACTAAAACACTAAATAACGCTTTTTCTAAGATGTATTTAAAGAAAATTCAGTTACCAAACACTAATGAATTTGGTTTTTAGCTATGGTAAGAACTTGTTGGTAAGAGTTATTAAGTTGGTCCCTTACCAGACAAATAACATCATTGGTATCAGAATTTCAGAGAAATTTTCCTAAATCTTTTCAAAGAATGAGAAATGTTGTGCTATTAATATATAATTCATTTTTTCCAAAATGACATTACAATATCATCATCTGAGTTGTCTAAAAACAACACGAACTACATAATAGTTTCACAGTATATTGGGACTACATGTTGAAAAAGGTATCCACACCATTAAACAGAGAAAAGAAAAACTACACTAAATAGCAAAAATTATATATTCAAAAAGTACAGGAAAGTCATCAAAAATTGAAATTATGTTGAGGAAACACAAAAACTTAACATAGCTATGAAGACAGCTCGTTGTTTCTTCCTTGTGGGGGACCATGTTTTTGATTTCAGCGTTTTTTTTTATTTTTTATTCATTTATTTTTGGCTGCATTGGGTCTTGGTTGCTGCCCACTGGCTTTCTCTAGTTGTGGCAAGTGGGGGCTACTCTTCGTTGTGGTGAGCAGACTTCTCATTGCAGTAGCTTCTAGATGCAGAGCACAGGCGCTAGGCACGCAGGCTTCATTAGTTGTGGCGCATGGCCTCAGTAGTCGTGGCACGTGGGCTCAGTAGTTGTGGCAAATGGGCTTAATTGCTCCACGGCATGTGGGATCTTCCCAGACCAGGGCTCAAACCTGTGTCCCCTGAGTCGGCAGGAGGATTCTTAACCACTGCGCCACCAGGGAAGTCCTGGTTTTGGTTTTTAATTGGACAAGTGTGAACAGAAGTAAGGAAGAAACATTCAATTTTTAATTTACACATTTGAGAATTGTTTGTATGTTTACAAGGTACATATGTTCCTTTTGTAACTAAAAAGGTAAACTAAATTAACTTCAAAAATTCATTTCTGAGCAGAAACAAGAAGAACTGCAATCCTGCAGCCTGTGGAACAAACACCACATTCGCAGAAAGACAAGATGAAAAGGCAGAGGGCTATGTACCAGATGAAGGAACAAGATAAAACCCCTGAAAAACAACTAAATGAAGTAGAGATAGGCAACCTTCTAGAAAAAGAATTCAGAATAATGATAGTGAAGATGATCCAGGAACTTGGAAAAACAATGGAGGCAAAGATCAAGAAGATGCCAGAAATGTTTAACAAAGACCTAGAAGAATTAAAGAACAAACAAACAGAGATGAGCAATACAATAACTGAAACGAAAACTACACTAGAAGGAATCAACAGCAGAATACCTGAGGCAGAAGAACGGATAAGTGACCTGGAAAACAGAATGGTGGAATTCACTGCTGCAGAACAGAATAAAGAAAAAAGAATGAAGAAATGAAGACAGCCTAAGAGACCACTGGGACAACATTAAACGCCATTCGCATTATAGGGGTCCCAGAAGGAGAAGAGAGAGAGAAAGGACCAGAGAAAATATTTGAAGAGATTATAGTTGAAAACTTCCCTAACATGGGAAAGGAAATAGCCACGCAAGTCCAGGAAGCACAGAGAGTCCCATACAGGATAAACCCAAGGAGACGCACGCCAAGACACACAGTAATCAAATTAACAAAAATTAAAGACGAAGAAAAATTACTGAAAGCAGCAAAGGAAAAACGACAAATAACATACAAGGGAACTCCCATAAGGTTAACAGCTGATTTCTCAGCAGAAACTCTACAAGCCGGAACGGAGTGGCATGATATACTTAAAGTGTTAAAAGGGAAGACCCTACAACCAAGATTACTCTACCTGGCAAGCATCTCATTCAGATTTGATGGAGAAATCAAAAGCTTTACAGACAAGCAAAACCTAAGAGAATTCAGCACCACCAAACCAGCTCTACAACAAATGCTAAAGGAACTTCTCTAAGTGGGAAACACAAGAGAAGAAAAGGACCTACAAAAACAAACCCATCACAATTAAGAAAATGGTCATAGGAACATACATATCGATAATTATCTTAAACGTGAATGGATTAAATGTTCCAACCAAAAGACACAGGCTTGCTGAATGGATACAAAAACAAGACCCATCTATATGCGGTCTACAAGAGACCCACTTCAGACCTAGGGACACATACAGAATGAAAGTGAGGGGATGGAAAAAGATATTCCATGCAAATGGAAATCCAAAGAAAGCTAGAGTAGCAATACTCATAACAGATAAACTAGACTTTAAAATAAAGAATGTTACAAGAGACAAGGAAGGACACGACATAATGATAAAGGGATCAATCCAAGAAGAAGATATAACAATTATAAATATATATGCACCCAACATAGGAGCACCTCAATACATAAGGCAACTGCTAACAGCTATAAAAGAGGAAATCGACAGTTAACACAATAATAGGGGGGACTTTAAGACCTCACTTACACCCCTGGACAGGTCATCCAAAATGAAAATAAATAAGGAAACAGAAGCTTTAAATGACACAACAGACCAGATAGATTTCACTGATATTTATAGGACATTCCATCCAAAAACAACAAATTACACTTTCTTCTCAAGTGCACACAGAACATTCTCCAGGATAGATCACATCTTGGGTCACAAATCAAGCCTCAGTAAATTTAAGAAAATTGAAATCATATCAAGCATCCTTTCTGACCACAACTCTATGACATGAGAAATAAATTACAGGGAAAAAAATGTAAAAAACACAAACACATGGAGGCTAAACAATACTTTACTAAATAACCAACAGATCACTCAAGAAATCAAAGAGGAAATCAAAAAATACCTAGACACAAATGACAATGAAAACACGACGATCCAAAACCTATGGGATGCAGCAAAAGCAGTTCTAAGAGGGAAGTTTATAGCTATACAAGCCTACCTCAAGAAACAAGAAAAATCTAAAATAAATAATCTAACCTTACACCTAAAGGAACTAGAGAAAGAAGAACAAACAAAACCCAAAGTTAGCAGAAGGAAAGAAATCATAAAGGTCAGAGCAGAAATAAATGAAACAGAAACAAAGAAAACAATAGCAAAGATCAACAAAACTAAAAGCTGGTTCTTTGAGAAGATAAACAAAATTGATAAACCATTTGCCAGACTCATCAAAAAAAGAGGGAGAGGACTCAAATCAATAAAATTAGAAATGAAAAAGGAGAAGTTACAACAGACACTGCAGAAATACAAAGCATCCTAAGAGACTACTACAAGCAACTCTATGCCAATAAAATGGACAACCTGGAAGAAATGGACAAATTCTTAGAAAGGTATAACCTTGCAAGACTGAACCAGGAAGAAATAGAAAATATGAACAGACCAATCACAAGTAATAAAAGTGAAACTGTGATTAAAAATCTTTCAACAAACAAGAGTCCAGGACCAGAAGGCTTCACAGGTGAATTCTATCAAACATTTAGAGAAGAGCTAACACCCATCCTTCTCAAACTCTTCCAAAAAATTGCAGAGGAAGGAACACTCCCAAACTCAGGTCTGAGGCCACCATCACCCTGATACCAAAACTAGACAGAGATACTAGAAAAAAAGAAAATTACAGACCAATATCACTCATGAATATAGATGTAAAAATCCTCAACAAAATACTAGCAAACAGAATCTAACAACACATTAAAAGGATCATACACCATGATCAAGTGGGATTTATCCCAGGGATGCAAGGATTCTTCAATATACGCAAATCAATCAATGTGATACACCATATTAACAAACTGAAGAATAAAAACCATATGATCATCTCAATAGATGCAGAAAAAGCTTTCGACAAAATTCAGCACCCATTTATGATAAAAACTCACCAGAAAGTGGGCATAGAGGGAACCTAACTCAACATAATAATGGCCACGTATGACAAACCCACAGCAAACGTCATTCTCAATGGTGAAAAACTGAAAGCATTTCCTCTAAGATCAGGAACGAGACAAGGATGTCCACTCTCACCATTATTACTTTACATAGTTTTGGAAGTCCTAGCCACGGCAATCAGAGAAGAAAAAGAAATAAAAGGAATACAAATTGGAAAAGAAGAAGTAAAATTGTCACTGTTTGCAGATGACATGCTACTCTACACAGAGAATCCTAAAGAGGCCACCAGAAAACTACTAGAGCTAATCAATGAATTTGGGAAAGTTGCAGGATACAAAATTAATGCACAGAAATCTCTTGCATTCCTACACATTAATGATGAAAAAACTGAAAGAGAAATTAAGGAAACACTCTCATTTACCACTGCAATGAAAAGAATAAAATACCTAGGAATAAACCTACCTAGGGAGACAAAAGACCTATATGCAGAAAACTATAAGACACTGATGAAAGAAATTAAAGATGATACAAACAGATGGAGAGATCGACCATGTTCTTGGATTGGAAGAATCAATATTGTGAAAATGACTATACTACCCACAACAATCTACAGATTCAATGCAATCTCTATCAAATTACCAGCGGCATTTTTTACGGCACTAGAACAAAAATATTAAAATTAGTATGGAGACACAAAAGACCCCGAATAGTCAAAGCAGTCTTGAGGGAAAAAAATGGAGCTGGAGGAATCAGACTCCCTGACTTCAGACTATACTACAAAGCTACAGTAATCAAGACAGTATGGTACTGGCACAAAACAGAAATATAGATCAATGGAACAAGATAGAAAGCCCAGAGATAAATCCACGCACCTATGGTCAACTAATCTATGAAAAAGGAGGCAAGGATGTACAATGGAGAAAAGACAGCCTCTTCAATAAGCGGTGCTGGGAAAACCGGACAGCTACATGTAAAAGAATGAAATTAGAACACTCCCTAACACTGTACACAAAAATAAACTCAAAATGGATTACAGACCTAAATGTAAGACCGGACACTATAAAACTCTTAGAGGAAAACATAGGAAGAACACTCTTTGACATAAATCACAGTAAGATCTTTTTTGACCCACCTCCTAGAGTAATGGAAATAAACACAAAAATAAACAAATGGGACCTTATGAAACTTCAAAGCTTTTGCACAGCAAAGGAAACCATAAAGAAGATGAAAAGACAACCCTCAGAATGTGAGAAAATATTTGCAAACGATTCAATGGACAAAGGATTAATCTCCAAAATATATAAACAGCTCATGTAGCTCAATATTAAAAAAACAAACAACCCAATCCAAGAATGGGCAGACCACCTAAATAGATATTTCTCCAAAGAAGATATACAGATGGCCAAGAAGCACATGAAAAGCTGCTCAACATCACTAATTATTAGAGAAATGCAAATCAAAACCACAATGAGGTATCACCTCACACCAGTTAGAATGGGCATCATCAGAAAATCTACAAACAACAAATGCTGGAGAGGGTGTGGAGAAAAGGGAACCCTCTTGCACTGTTGGTGGGAATGTAAATTGATACAGCCACTATGGAGAACAGTATGGAGGTTCCTTAAAAAACTAAAAATAGAATTACCATGTGATCCAGCAATCCCACTACTGGGCATATACCCTGAGAAAACCATAATTCAAAAAGACACATGCACCCCAATGTTCACTGCAGCACTATTCACAATAACCAGGTCATGGAAGCAACCTAAATGCCCATCAACAGAGGAATGGATAAAGAAGATGTGGTACATATATACAATGGAATATTACTCAGCCATTAAAAGGAACAAAATTGGGTCA
>RJWK010047990.1:0-17098 GCA_004363435.1 Platanista minor | reverse complement strand
TGGGCCTTGCTTTTTTCATTCATACATTATTCAAGGTCTATGAACTAGTAAATATCTCTATGGAAAACCACTTGGTAATATCTATTAAACATTAAAAACTGGGGACTTCTCTGGTGGTACAGTGGTTAAGAATCCGCCTGCCAATGCAGGGGACACAGGTTCAAGCCCTGGTCTGGGAAGATCCCACGTGCCGCGGAGCAATTAAGCCCGTGCGCTACAACTACTGGGCCTGAGCTCTAGAGCCCGTGTGTCACAACTACTGAAGCCTGCACGCCCAGAGCCCGCAAGCCACAACTTACCGAAGCCCGCAGGCCTAGAGCCTGTGCTCCACAACAAGAGAAGCCACCGCAATGAGAATCCCGTGCACTGCAACGAAGAGTAGCCCCCACTCATCACAACTAGAGAGAGCCCATGAGCAGCAACAAAGACCCAACGCAGCCAAAAATAAAGTGTTTCTCTAATAAATAAATAAATAAATAAAAACTGACTACTCACTGCCCTAACAATTTCAGTTCCAGTAAGTTTTCTTACAAATATACTCCTGTATGTGCCCAAAGCATCCAAGGAAATTTACATAAGAAATAAAGAAATGAAGACTGGAAACAACTGAAATTTCCATGAGTAAAGAATGGGTTAAGTCCATCATGGTACACCCATACAACAAAATCCTATGCAGCTATTAGTAACGAGGCTGTTCTGTTATGTACTGAAATGGAACAACGGCTAAGACAGGTTGTTGAGTGGAAAACATAAGGTGCAGAGCAGCAGCTATTCGTTTAGTTAAAAATATATGCTTATTTATGAACATACGAGTTTGAGGAACAAATGAGAAGATGACATAATTTTCAACCACATTCCCCGTTACAAAGTTTACTACATTTTCCAAACAGTTGTACAGCATTTCGTTGTATGGGCACTCTAATTATACCTAACTCGTCCCCTATAAATGAATGTTTAAATTGTTTTCATTCTTTCGCTGTCCTATCATGGCATGTTTCTGCACACACGTGCAAATTCAGTACATCTGTAGGATGAATTCCTACAAGTGGAATTACTGGATCAAGGTTATGTGCACTGTTGATACTGACAGACAGTGCCAAATTAACCTCTCAAAAAAGGTCTGTTCAATATATAGTCCCTCCAAGAATGTTATGAATACACCGATTTTTTCCCACATCCTCACTGACAGAGTATCAAAACTTCTGATCTTCGTCAATCTCTTAACTGAAGGAACTTAGACCTTTACAAATACTAACCTATTTTACTCTCATTTCCACAAGACAAACAGGCTTAAGAGAGATTAACAAGTTCACATGGCCCAGTGTACTTTGGAGACAGAAGTTAAACCCCAATCTAGTCTGACACCAAAGCACACACTGCTAATCACAATGCTCATTTCACTGCAGCTGAAATGCCTTCACATCACAGCACAGATTAACGTAGAGAACAGACTAAGGCCCTAAACAGACTACTAAAAAAACCTAGGTGTTAAATACTCCTCATTACTTCTTTTTCCACAATTAAAAATTTATGTGGACATGCTATGCTATTTTTCTTTTTTTTTAATTTTTATTTATTATTTATTTGGCTGCGTCAGGTCTTAGTTGTGGCATGTGGGATCTTCATTGCGGCATGTGGGATCTTTTGTTGTAGTGCACGGGCTCTTCGTTGTAGCGCGTGGGCCTCTCTCTAATTGTGGTGTGTGGTCTCCAGAGTGCATGGGCTCAGTAGTTGCAGCACGCAGGCTCTCTAGTTGTGGCGCGTAGGCTCCAGAACGTGCGGACTCAGTAGTTGTGGCGTGTGGGCTCCAGAGTGCAAGGGCTCAGTAGTTGTGGAACACGGGCTCAGTAGCTGTGGTGCATGGGCTTAGCAGCCCCATGGGACGTGGGTATGTTCCCTGACCAGGGATTGAACATGCATCTTCTGCATTGGAAGGTGGATTCTTAACCACTGGACCACCAGGAAAGTCCTGCTATTTTTCTTATAGCATATAATTTTCCAGTTACTGACAGGGTTCACAAACTTTTAGTAGGTCAATATGCATGAATACAATGTCAATATATCCTGATTTGCCTAACCATTCTGCTACTGCTGGTTGTTTTCAATTTTGTTTTATAAAAATCACTACTTTAGGGCTTCCCTGGTGGTGATGGAGACAGTATAGGAGACTAAACTCTGTATCTTCCATAGAAGGAGTAATGTCTAAAATGACATTTATACCGGAGTAAAATTTAGAAACAATATAAATGGTAAATAACTATGGAATATTATGTGGTCATTAAGAACCAAGCTTCCAAATACTTTAAAATGTGTAACAAAATGTTTATAACATGTTAACTCTATATACAATGTATAAACACATTATTTTATATTCACACATGTACACATACATAGTAAAACCTAACCAGATGGCTTCACAGGTGAACTCTATCAAACATTTAGAGAAGAGCTAACACCCATCCTTCTCAAACTCTTCCAAAAATTCCAGAGGAAGGAGCACTCCTAAACTCATCTGGTCCTGGACTTTTGTTTGTTGGAAGATTTTTAATCACAGTTTCAATTTAATTATTTGTGATTGGTCTGTATAATCATCCGAGGAGTGGAAGGCTATACACCAAATGTTAACAGGGGTTAGTTCTGGATGATTATACTCTTTTTTTGATGTTAACATCTTCAAATTTTTCTTCAATGAGCATGTGTTACTTTAAAAAATATATTTTTTTGGCTGCACTGGGTCTCCGTTGTGGCGTGTGGGCTTTCTCTAGTTGCAGGGAGCAGGGCCTGCTCTTCGTGTGGCGCGCAGACTTCCCACCGTGGTGGCTTCTCTTGTTGCAGAGCACGGGCTCTAGGCGCCTGGGCTTCAGTAGTTGTGGCTCTCAACCACTGCGCCACCAGGGAAGCCCCCAAAATATTTTTAATTAAAAAGAAATACATGTTCTGGGAGTCAGCCTGGAGGGTGCAGAACACCACGTGCCTGCTTGGCCGCGCCATCTGGGTTGGGGAGTGCACGGCCCTGGTCCCCCAGCCAGCCCGCCTGGGACGGGCGCAGCCTGATGGCTCCCTGCCCGCTCCTCTCTCCTCACGCAGCCCCTCCGTATGACCCCTGGCGTGAGGCGGCCGAGCTAAGGCGCCGAGAGAAAAGGGAAATTGCAAAGCTCATCTACAACCAGATCAACAGCATATTTTTTTTAGGACTCAAGAATCAACATTGGGCTACTTCCTAAGATTAAACCATGAAAGCCCACTTGGAGGCTGCACGGCCATCTGCACACTTGAACTTGAAAAATGGACTTTTTCCATCAGGGAAGATTCAGCTAACTCATCAGAAGTGGTGAGAAGAAAAGATCCCTACCCGACCAAACTCCTCCAAACAAATTAAATCAGTCTAGCGAGGAATGGAGGTGTACAAGGGTAGCCAGATCACCATCTTCTGCTTGCACCGCCACTGAGCCATCCCTCTAGGACTGCCACCTACATGCAGGTTGCACCCAGTGCAAGGCATCCAGCTGAGGCAGGGAATGGGAGGTGAAATCCTGCCCCACTCACCAAGCCGAGTTTATTGGTGCATGGCCGTGTCTGACCAGACGATTTGGCTCCTTTTTCAAATTTTCACCAACGCACCCTGTATGGGCTAGTGGCATGTCTGACCACCTCACTCCCATATCCCAGTCCTAACCGGGATTCTATTCCTTACCTCGGATGGATTCAAGATTTTCATGAACAAGGTAGGTTTCTTGCAAAAGATGAAATATTTGACCCAAATTGAAATTAATTTCATAGGTAAAGCTCAAAATATTACCATAGATGTGAATTATGTATGTATTTATGTACACATGTATATACAGTTATGTAGATACATATGTCTATGTATCAGAAGTTAGCACAACTTAAATTTGGTAAATGTTTAAAATAAAACTATTTTGGGTATTCAGGAAAAAAAAAAAAAGAAAAAGAAAAGAAAGAAATACATGCTCTTTGTAAACACTGCAAACAATATAAAAGTACATGAAGTTTCCTGTACTCCAGGGCTACTCCCCAGTGCACTGGATTTGTATCCGTGGTAATGGCTGTTACCAGTTGATATGTCTCTCCAGACATTTTTCTAAGCAAATAAATGTAATCTTGCTCTTGTGTTTTAATGAAGTTGGCATAACATTTTCATTTTGGCATTTCCCCCTCAGTGATAATTTCCTTCCATGCCTGTGTATACACATCTACATCATTCTTG
This sequence comes from Platanista minor, assembly GCA_004363435.1. NCBI lineage: Eukaryota > Metazoa > Chordata > Mammalia > Artiodactyla > Platanistidae > Platanista > Platanista minor. The sequence continues at coordinate 12,870 of RJWK010047990.1, read as the reverse complement.
TTTCACTTTTCCATACAGTGGGCCTGGCATAATTTACACGTCAATGCTATTTTTTTTTACAGAACAGATTTCTATAAGTGGGACTAGGATACTCAGTCTTAGGGCTATATGACCCTATATAATTTAGGGTCATAAATAAATTTGGGATTATATAAATAGAAATTTATATTCATTAGATCTTTTTTGATATTAAAAGTCTTTTAATTAAAAATTACAAATTTAATATACTGTCAAAGTGTCTAAAACTTACGTGCCTTTATTTCACTCAACACTGTTTCCGTGATCTGTCCCTATTATAACAGATCTAGATCCTCTTATTGGTTATATAGCACACAACTGTATGACAACGATACATTTATTTATTCTCCAAAACATGAATATATAGCTGGTTTCCAATATTTTGATCTTCCAAAAAACGCTGTGAATTGTGATAGCTATCACACACAGTGCTTACTATGAGTCAGCCACTGTTCCCTTATTTCACGTGTATAACTCACTCACTCTATAAAGTAGTTACTACTATCGTCCTCATTTTACAGAGGAGGAGACAGAGATAATGCGAGGTTAAATAACTTGTCCAAGGTTACAGAGTCAGTAAAGTGGTGCAGTTAGAATCTGAACTAGGAGGTCTGGCTCTGAAGTCTGTGCTCTCAGCCTTCTAGTACGTGGCTTCTGATGCCATGAGCCAGAGTGAACCCAGAATGTATCATGAGAAGCAGCACTTCAAGGTTGTAAGATATGAGCATTTTCTAGTTTTACTAAATATACACACAATACTGCTTTCTAAAATGGCTAAACATATGAAAACTACCATCTGAAAAGCATGGATCTGTTCATATGTCTCAATATCTGATATCACAAAACAGTTTAAAATTACCTTTCATTCCTAATGATAATGGATTTTCCCCCTATTTAATGGCTAACGAAATTTTTTCTTCTATGAACTACCAGTTCATACCCTTTGTCTATTTTCTGATTAGTTTCCCTGTTTCTTTAAACTTTCGTAGGAATTCCTTATAAGGTTCTGAATATCGATCCTCTGTTTATACATCTTCTCCCACACTGCTCTTTGCTTTTTAACTTATTCATGGTGTCTTCTGTCACACAAATTTAAAATTCTGATATAATCATTTATCAATTTTTGATCAATGGGTCATTATTTCTCTCTTTTCCTTTGTGGTTTGTAATAATGCTATATTTAAGAATTAAAAATGTTGATTTTTTTTTTTTTTACCCTGAAAAAAAGGTTTTATTATTTTTAACTAGAAGAGAAATGAATGACTGTGTCAGTTTTCAAAAGGTACCTTATGAATCTGGAAAAGTTGTGGTTTTCATTTCTCAGATCACTAGTGAGGTTAACATCTCTTCATAGATATTTCTATTTCTTCTAGTGAATTATCTCTTCACATATAATATCTCTCACCAGTTTGGAAGTTTTGCAGCTTCATGCAGTTATACCTTCTGATCTTTTCCTCTATCGATTCGGAGTTTTACATCTTGCTTAATAATTCCTTCTTTACCCTAAGAATGAAAGATTATTCTATCTGCTCTAGTATGTTTACAGTTTTGCTTTAGGACTTTAATTCGTCTGTAATTTATTTTCATGTAAGATATGAGAAAGGGATACAATTCTGTTTATATCCAAATCCACAGACAACTGTTACAAAACCATTACTTGACTAATCCATCTTTTTCATACAGATATGAAATGTCCTTTTTATCAAATATTGAGGTCCCACCTATACTGATGATCTATTTTTAGTTTCTTTATTAATCTATTTATTTCTGCACCAGTTCCACATGTTAATTATTAAGTTTAGTAGTACACTTTCATATTCGATAAGGCAAACCCTCACACCATTATTCTTTACATTCCTGACATTATCTCATAATCAGAAAAAATAATAATCACTTTTTGTAAAAGAAGAATGATCTTGGATAACAGAGCCTTAACTGAAAGAAATATATATATATACATAAAACTACAAAACTAGCATTCCATTTTATTTGTTTACCCTTTCCTAGAAGAACAACTAACAATTAACATTTGCATGGCCTTCAATTTACAAAGCATTTCACATTCATTATGAAAGAATACTTTGTCAAAGGAAATAATCCACTCACTATCAGTAATGTATTCCAGCTGAGCCTAACATTTCACAGCTAAAATATATTTCAAAATGCTCATGTTTCAACAACCGAAGTTTATTCTAAATAAAACAGTAAATCATTTCTGTTGTATTTCATGTGCAGATTAAACACTAAATGAAAAGCACAATCACACAGTAGTTACTATGTATTATAATGTAACATTCATTATTTAAACTTAAAATATGTCCACTCTTTGGACAAAATGAAACTTTCAATCATGAAAATAAATTACAAAACCCCACAAGATTAGCTTAAGTCATTTAGATCTTTATTAGACAAAAATCTGTCATCTATCTAGTCACATAGTTGTGAATTTCAACTTTGCTACTAAGTTCGACTTACAGACCTTTCCCTAATAAAAAATAAACTTACATTTTTCACTATAAATGATCTGGACCACTGGATTGGGGCCATCATTCTGCGGCACTGGATCTATATCAGCCCATTCTGCTCTGTGCCTGAAAATACATATATTTTTCAGTGATTATATTCAAGTGTGTAAGGAAAAAAAGAAATCTGATGTTTTTTAAAAAGGCAACAATTACACTTTAACTTACAAATAATGTAACCATGGTTGGATTCTTCAGGACCAAGTGTTGCCACTTTGTTTTACATATTAAACTTTTAAGTAAAAGAAAAATAAAATGAATAAGTTTCCAATTACAGTTAATAAATCAATAGTTTTCAAATTTAAAGTTTTTACATAAATGCAAAAGCAGGTTTTTGTAGCAAGTACACAATAGTTTTAAATTAGAAATCAATCTAATTCATTGGTCTAATAAGGCTCTTTGGAACCAGTCAACAGTTTAAAAAAATTTGAGTAACAATTTTTTATTTGAATACTCTGAATAACTAGAAAGTGATATTTAAGAGTAAAAGTAATCACTATCATTTTACTATACATTGAGAGGTGGTCCAGGAGGTCAGTAGAGTCTGGAATCTGTGGAACACTGGCTCTACCACTTAACTAGCTGTGTGACCCTGAGGAAGTTACTTAACCTCTCTGGGCCTCAATTTCTTCATTTATAAAATGGAGATGATACTACTACCAACCAACCTTAGAAGGCTACTCGGAGGTTTAAGTGAGATAATATGTTAAGCTCTTAAAATATGTATAATAGTAAGCATATAATACATAGTATTATACTATATATACACTATTATGCTATATATACCCTAACACACGGTTAGCATAGACAATATTATACAGGAAATACAATAAATGTACTATATAGTATTACTGTATGCTTAAATATATATGCTACACGTTATAAATGTAGCATAATAAATGCATATAGTAAGTATTCAATGAATACTACTTCTCATTATCAATGCTAAAATAAATTACAGTGGCAACACTGGGTGCCTATAGACACTGCTGTGTAAACTGCTCAGTGTGACCAAATTTTTGTTAACCACTCTTTTACTTACATTCTTTTCCTATTACCCATTTTTCAGTTCTCTGTACTCATCAGCTATTGTAACAGCAAAAATTCTGTGGTACCTAGACAAATCCTAAAATTGTGCCCATTATACAAGGAGAAATCCAGGAGAAACAATTACCCGAGGTGTGAGACCTAGATGGGGTGTGGCATGAGAATGGTACCGCTGTCCTTTAGGAACAGGGAAATCGGACACAGTCAAGGGAAGAACCCGAGTATTTCACAGTTCAAATAGGAGGTCTGAGGAATACGGGGCCACCTCAACCAACTGAAATCACTACCACTGTAAACTCCAAGAACGAAATCTGCATAGTGGTTTTCACTCAATTCATAAACAACCTACGCAAATCAGCCATCTAATGGGTTTACCTAGAACTACAGAAGAAAAAATAAGACACGAGAAAAGTAAGGACTTCTCAGTCGTCTCTGCAGGTTCAAAATGCAGCTGGGGAACCAGCATGACCAATAGAAAGCAAAGAACTAACGGGGACGGGACTGGGTGGTGGCAAAGATGGGGAGGAAAGGCGAGAAAGTTACAGCAGTACCCGACACTGCACATGGCTTGCACTAAGCACGAGGCGACGAGGGGATGCGTAACGGAGTTGAATCCTCATAGACTCATCCTTACAGCCTAACTCGGTGCCTGGCTGACGCTGGGCGATAAAAACACTGAAAGAAAACGCTGAATGAAAACGTCCCGGTCCCTAAAGATCTTACGCTAACTCTCCCCGTTTCCGCAGAACAAACCACGGAAAGCCCCGTTTCTAAAGCGAGCCAATCTGGACCTTCTTTGCGGTCCGACTGCACCCAAGCCCTTTGGCATTCGGACTACAGCAGGCCAGCGGTGTGGGGCCCGGAACCTCCACCGCCCAGAGCGGTGACAGCGCGGGCCCCACCCCGCCGCTCCCGTCCGCCGGACAGCGAGGACACGCCAGCTTCTGCCGCAGCCGCGCCCCGTGCAGCGCCGCGCGCGGGGGAGGGTCTCCCGCGCCGCGACCATGCCATGGGCGTTACCTGTACGGGACATAAGTGGGCGAGTCCAGGCTCAGGAACCCGTCGTCCATAGGGGACGCCGCCGCCAATTCGTGCGGTAGCTGGGGTGGCGGGGGATGCGGCTGGGGCGGCGGCGGCTCCGGCTGACCTGGCTCCCCGCCCTGCGCAGCCTCCCCGACGCCGTCGGCGGCCGCCATCTCTCCTCGGCTCCCAGCAGAGGAGGTGGCGGAGGCCCCGCCCCCGGCCCCGCCCCTCTCGCGGCTACTTCCGGTTTTTCCGCTCCTACCATAGAGACGCGGGCCGGAGTGCCCAGCGCCCGCGCCGGCACCCAGACCTGGCCGTCTCCGTTGGGCTCGGTTCCGCACTTCGGGCTCCATCACGCCACCTGGGGCCCCAGGTTTCCCACTCGTCCTGTCCGCAGGCCTGTCCGAACGCTTGTAGCTGGTGCTTCGGAACATGCTAGTGTTGTTAGTTGTTAGTGTCGGCGGGAGAAACTTGGGAGCCCTGGATAAGCAGCTGGCGCCCGTGCTCCGCGTTAGCCATTCAAGGGCATTTACGCTCCCTGCACACTTTTTTTTTTTTTCTTTTGGATGCTGAGTTTGTACCAAAGAATTTCAGTAATCCAGGATTTTAGTCTTTTGAAATAAAAGTTCTAATTATACAAGGAATATGGGTATACATAATAGGAAAGGTAAACTTTTAACACTGACTACCTAGTATATGCCGGGCTTGCTCATGGCACAAAATAAAGTCTCTGCAGTCATGGGCTTTGCATTCTAGGGGAGGATAGCAGAATACGCCCCAAAATATGTACGTAGGAGTACAGGACATGCCACTCCACAGATGCTTCTTTGGTGTTTTGGTTATTTTGAGCTGTTGGCACTTGAAAAACAGTAAATGTGGGGAGAAGCTTTCTCCGAACTCCCTTACATTTCTAAAGACAGACCCTCCAAAAGGTACTCAGTTGGCGTTAAGTCCCCTCCCTGGGAGTTTCAAGAGTGGAAGTGGACGCCACACCCTGACAAGTTTTGTCAAATTGTCACATCTCCAACCTGTTCTCCAAGGGCCCGTTCATAAAAACCTTTTACTCTCCCCCAAGAGGCCTTCATCTCCCATCCCCTTTCCTTATTAAGGTGGTATTTAAGCCTGAGTTCTAAGCCATCTCAGGGAGTTGCTAATTTTTCTCTGGGTATCTCTAGGTATTTTTCTATTTTCTCTAGGTATACACGAGGTATACATGTTAATAAACCTCTTTTTTTCTCTTGTTAATCTTTTATTACTGGGGTTTCAACCAAGAACTCAGAAGGGTGGAAGGAAAATTATTTTTCACCTTCAGCGGTAGATTTTCAGGAAGGCTTTTCAGGGGCTGTTTGAGCAGAGACCTGTGAGAGGAAAAAGCATACCAGTCAGAGAACAGGAAGTGTGTGCTTGGTGTGGTCTTGGTTCGTCAAGGATGCCAGCAGGGCTGAAGGCCTGTGAGTGAGGGGAAGGAACTGGTGGGTGATAAGATTGAAGCAGCAGCCAAGGATCATGGTAAGGATTTGGATTTTTATTATTATTTTTATTGTGGTAAAATAGTCATAACATGAAACTTATCTTTTGAATCATTTTTAAGTGTATAGTTTGGTGATGTTAAGTACATTCACATTGATGTGCAGCCATGGCCACCATCCATCTCCAGAACTTTATCATCTTCCCAACTGAAACTCCGTCCCCATCAAACACTCCCCATTCCCCCCCAACCCGGCCCCAGCCCCTTGTAACGACTATTCTACATTCTGTCTCCGTGAGTATGACTATTCTAGGTCCTCATGGAAGTAGAATCATACAGTATTTGTCCTTTGGTGTCTGGCTTATTTCTGTTTGCATAATGTCCTCCAGGTTCATCCACGTTGTAACACGTGTCAGAATTTCCTTTGTTAAGGCTGAATGATATTCCATTGTATGTATAGGCCACATTTTGTTTATCCAATCATTTATTAATGACCATTTGGGTTGTTTTCACCTTTTGGCTGTTGAGAATAATGAAATACCTGTTAGAGACCCCACTTTCACTTTTGGGTATTTACCCAGTGTGGGATTGCTTGACATACAGTAATTCTATGTTTAGGTTTTTGGGAACTGTTTTCCACAGCATCTGTGCAAGGGTTCCAGTTTCTTCCCATACTCACCGATGCTTGTTTCCTGGTTTTGTTTTGATAACCATCTGAATGAATGTGAACTGGTATCTTCACTTTGCATTTCCCTAATGATTAGTGATGTTGAGCATCTTTTAATGTGCTAGTTAACATTTGTGGGATTTGATTTTAAGTGGAAATTAGTGGAAGGTTTTGAGTAAAGGAGGGAGGGACATGTGATTTACATTTTTAAAGGATTACTTTGGCTACCATGTGTGAAATACACACATTAGAAAGGCAAGAATGGAAACAGATGAGTGTAAAGCTATTGTAGCAGTCCGGGCAAAAGGTCAAAGTGTTTAAATTATGCTTCACAATTCACTGATCGGTCATAAAGTCATTTTAGTGGGTCCTATGGTGGACAAGGTGACCCACCAGTCCTCCTCCAAGGAGGAACTTCCTGCCCAGCTTTGGAGAGTGCAGTCAGCAGCCAGCCTCCTGTGTGGCCTGAGGACAGCCCACAATGGACTGCTAAGAGGCAGAGGGCCTCTTAGGTATGAGAGCCCAGCCATCGCAGCCGGACGGGGACCACTGACAGGCGCCATACGGCTTCCACCTGGGAGGCTGAGACCTCACAGGCCTTGCAGTTTGACCACATGGGTGTTGGTCCCTAATCTTGCTTCCCAAGTTCCATCTTAGAATCTGATTCCATGACCAGCATTTTTTGGTGTGTTGAGGAGTATTTCAAAAAATGAAATACAGTGGAATAGAAAATAGTGCACAGTGCATTTAGAAGAAGAAAGTAATTTTTGGTGAAGTTTTTTTCAAACTTATATATGTTCAGGTGTAATGGGTCATGTTGTAAAATGTATTTCTTACCGTGGGTCGTGGTCAACAATTTTGGAAAACAATGGACTGTATCAGTTCAGTTGGAGGTGATGAGCAGTGTATGGATTCTGGATGTTCTTTGAAGGTTAATCTGATAGGATTTGCTGACAGCTTAACTGGATGGAGGATGCAAGACCCAAAAATAGTTAAGAATGACTCCAAGGTGTCAGTTCCTTTTGATCAGAGTAGACAAAACTCCCTTTGACCGTCCAATCCTGATTTAGTTCAGTTGTTCACTGTGTTCTTTCCCTATGGATTTACATCGATGCATATATTTCTGGTGGCTTTAAAAGAAAAAAAAAAAAGAGTCATACTTATTTGGCAAATTTTAGTATTGAATGGATATAGATCTTTCTGGGCTACAATATAGCTTCTCTGTCCTTCCTGATCCTTTGATATGTATCTCTCCAAACCGCAATAACCTAATAACTCCTCCAAACTCTAATAAATCACAGAACATATTCTGTTTTTTTAAATAAATTTACTTATTTATTATTTATTTCTGGCTGTGTTGGGTCTTTGTTGCTGTGCATGGGCTTTCTCTAGCTGCGGTGAGCAGGGACTACTCTTTGTTGCAGTGCGCGGGCTTCTCATTGCGGTGCTTCTCTTGTTATGGAACACGGGCTCTAGGCACACGGGCTTCAGTAGTTCTGGCACGTAGGCTCAGTAGTTGTGGCTTGCGGGCTCTAGTGCACAGGCTCAGAAGTTGTGGCACACAGGCTTGGTTGCTCTGTGACATGTGGGACCTCCTGGACCAGGGCTCCTGCATTGGTGGGTGGATTCTTAACCACTGCGCCACCAGGGAAGTATCAGAACATATTATTTAAAGTTGTCAGTTATAGGAAAGGAAAATCAATGACTGCTGCCACTATTTCAAGATAGGTACCCTAAACTCCATTAACTTTCCCATCAAACCAGTGCAAATAAGAATACAATCTGAGTAAAAAAAGACTGGCTGATCCTCCTTCAAGACAGCTGGATACCTGTCAGCACATGGATGTTCTAAACCTGTCATTGTCTTCTAGATCCTTGCGATGTGCTTCAAATTGTGCACCAACACTCCTGCCTTCTTACCAATCCCTGAGGATATCAGAAGCAGTCTACAGATGCTTGGTGAAAAATACGATCAGAAAAATGAAAGTCAGAGAAGGGAAATAGTAAGACAGGGTAGAAGAAAGTCATCACCCCAGAGGAGGGACAGATGGGATCTGGACGAATATCCGTAAGGACACACAAATGCTGTCTCAGTTGAGACAGAAAAACCCTATGAAGAAGCAGGGTAATTGTTGATTCTCCACTTTACAAGTGAGAACCTGAGCCAGGCCTGATGCACTTGTTATAGAACATGGAGAAGTGTGACAGTAAGGAGATGGACACTCATGAAACCCATGCCTGCCTCCCCAGTTTCGAAGGGTGCCTTCCTTTGTCCAGTATTTCTTAACCCTGGCTGCATCTTAGAATCACATGGACAGTTTTAATGAAACTTCAGTGACTGAGCCCCAGCCTCAGGGATTCTAATTTCATTGGTTGAGGGTGAGGGCTTGGCATCAGCATACTTTAAAAGCTCCCCCCATAATTCTAAGGTGCAGCCCAGGTTGAAAATGACGGCTCAATGAGTCCACAGTACAGACTGCTGCTTTCAGGGTTCCTGGGGAAGTTAAGATGCCACAATGCTAGTGGTAGAGCGTAGGCAGGGTTGATCAGCAATCAGTATGTTGTGCTAAATACAGAAATCAACCAATCAATGAACAATTTTTTTTAAATTACCATTTATTATACAAATAAACTAAATCACAATGTGTGTGTAAGTAAAACTACTTAACAAGTGATATAAGTTGTAGTGCAAATTGTTAATCAGTTTTTTATTGAGGTATATTTTACCAATCACAAAATTTATTTCATTCATGTGTACGATTCATCATCTGTTTTTGACTTCTTAGGAATTATTGATATGAGCTTTTCACTGGTATGGCTGTCACTGGCTAGCTACATGATGCTCTCAGTTTGACTGCACTCTTCCAGAGTTTACCCATAAGTTTGATAATTATTAGGTGCCTGGGGATTGTGTTAAACGCTTGAGCTTTCAACTTCCCCCAATGCTCTTTAAGCGTCAACATTTTCTCTCTTGGCTACAATCAGGGAGGTTGGTACTTTCAGGGCCCTGGTTGCACTCCAGGAGCTAGTACTAGAAACCTGTGAGCTAGACAGAGAGGGAGAAAACAGGAGGGGAGGGCAGGAAGGGTGAAAGCACATGAAGATTGGTTAATCGAGAACCAGAACCAGGAGCCTATGTTTGTCGTTTGGCTCCACCACCACGAAGCACCTGAGGCTATGCCCAGCTGGGTCAGGACAGTCATAACAGACAGTAAAGCAGTGGCTGAGTGGAGCCCAGTCATAAGTAAGACAGAGGCACAAGGCAGTAGAGTGATTGGTTCAAGATGGCGGAGTAGAAAGATGTGCGCTCACTCCCTCCAGCGAGAGCACCAGAATCACAACTAACTGGTGAACAATCGACAGGAATACACTAGAACTCACCAAAACAGATACCCCACATCCAAAGACAAATAAGCCACAGTGAGAGGGTAGGAGGGGTGCAATCACAATAAAATCAAATCCCATAACTGCTGGGTGGGAGACTCACAAACTGGAGAACACTTATACCACAGAAGTCCACCCACTGGAGTGAAAGTTCTGAGCCCCACGTCAGGCTTCCCAACCTGGGGGTCCGGCAAGGGAAGGAGGAATTCCCAGAGAGTCAGATTTTGAAGGCTAGTGGGATTTCACTGCAGACTTCGACAGGACTCGGGGAGACAGACACAACGCTCTCGGAGGGCACACACAATGTGGTGTGTGCATTGGCACCCAGGGGAAGGAGCAGTGACCCCATAGGAGACTGAACCAGACCTACCTGCTAGTGATGGAGGGTCTCCTGCAGAGGCAGGGGATGGCTGTGTCTGACCATGAGGACAAGGACACTGGCAGGAGAAATTCTGGGAAGTACTCCTTGGCATGAGCCCTCCCAGAGTCCGACATTAGCCCCACCAAAGAGCTGGGTAGCCTCCAGTGCTCGGCTCCCTCAGGCCAAACAACTAACAGAGAGGGAACCCAGCCCCACCAATGAGCAGAGAAGTGGATTTAAGTTTTACTGAGCTCTGCCCACCAGAGCAACACCCAGCTCTACCCACCACCAGTCCCTCCCATCAGAAAACGTGCACAAGCCTCTTAGACAGCCACATCCACCAGAGGGCAGACAGCAGAAGCAAGAAGAACTACAATCCTGCAGCCTGTGGAACAAAAACCACATTCACAGAAAGAGAGACAAGATGAAAAGGCAGAGGGCTATGTACCAGATGAAGGAACAAGATAAAACCCCAGAAAAACAGCTAAATGAAGTGGAGATAGGCAACCTTCCAGAAAAAGAATTCCGAATAATGAGAGTGAAGATGATCCAGGACCTCGGAAAAAGAATGGAGGCAAAGATCGAGAAGACGCAAGAAATGTTTAACAAAGACCTAGAAGAATTAAAGAAGAAACAAACAGAGATGAACAATACAATAACTGAAATGAAAAATACACTAGAAGGAATCAATAGCAGAATAACTGAGGCAGAAAAAAGGATAACTGACGGGGAAGACAGAATGGAGGCATTCACTGCTGTGGAACAGAATAAAGAAAACAGAATGAAAAGAAATGAAGACAGCCTAAGAGACCACTGGGACAACATTAAACGCAGCAACATTCGCATTATAGGGGTTCCAGAAGGAGGAGAGAGAGAGAAAGGACCCAACAAAATATTTGAAGAGATTATAGTTGAAAACTTCCCTAACACGGGAAAGGAAATAGCCACCCAAGTCCAGGAAGCGCCCAGAGTCCCAGTCAGGATAAACACAAGGAGAAACACACCGAGACACATAGTAATCAAATTGACAAAAATTAAAGACAAAGAAACATTATTGAAAGCAATAAGGGAAAATGACAAATAACATACAAGGGAACTCCCATAAGGTTAACAGCTGATTTCTCAGCAGAAACTCTACAAGCCAGGAGGGAGTGGCACCATATATTTAAAGTGATGAAAGGAAAGAACCTACAACCAAGATTACTCTACCCGGCAAGGATCTCATTCAGATTCGATGGAAAATCTAAAGCTTTACAGACAAGCAAAAGCTAAGAGAATTCAGCACCACCAAACCAGCTCTACAACAAATGCTAAAGGAACTGGTAATAGGAACATACATATCGATAATTACCTTAAATGTGAATGGATTAAATGCTCCAACCAAAAGACACAGCCTCGCTGAATGGTTAAAAAAACAAGGCCCATATATATGCTGTCCACAGGAGACCCACTTCAGACCTAGGGACACATACAGACTGAAAGTGAGGGAATGGAAAAAGATATTCCATGCAAAAAGAAATCAAAAGAAAGCTGGAGTAGCAATACTCATATCAGATAAAATAGACTTTAAAATAAAGAATGTTACAAGAGACAAGGAAGGATACTACATAATGATCAAAGGATCAATCCAAGACGAAGAGAGAACAATTATAAATATATATGCACCCAACACAGGAGCACCTCAATACATATTGCAACTGCTAACAGCTATAAAAGAGGAAATTGACAGTAACACAATAATAGTGGGGGACTGTAGCACCTCACACCAACGGACAGATCATCCAGACAGAAAATTAATAAGGAAACACAAGCTTTAAATGACACAATAGACCACATAGATTTAATTGATATTTATAGGGCATTCCACCCCAAAACAGGAGATTACACTTCCTTCTCAAGTGCACATGGAACAATCTCCAGGATAGATCACATCTTGGGTCACAAACCAAGCTTGGTAAATTTAAGAAAATTGAAATCATATCAAGCATCTTTTCCGACCACAGCGCTCTTGGAAAAAAACGTAAAGAACACAAACACATGGAGGCTAAACAGTACATTACTAAATAACCAAATAATCACTGAAGAAATCAAAGAGAAAATCAAAAAATACCTAAAGACAAATTACAACGAAAACACAACAATCCAAAACAAAACCTACTAGATGCAGCAAAAGCAGTTCTAAGAGGGAAGTTTATAGCTATACAAGCCTACCTCAAGAAACAAGAAAAAGCTCAAATAAACAATCTAACCTTACACCTAAAGGAACTAGAGAAAGAAGAACAAACAAAACCCAAAGTCAGTAGAAGGAAAGAAATCATAAAGATCAGAGCAGAAATAAATGAAATAGAAACAAAGAAAACAATAGCAAAGATCAATAAAA
>RJWK010047989.1:0-17098 GCA_004363435.1 Platanista minor | reverse complement strand
GATGAATGGATAAAGAAAATGTAGTGTCTATACATAGTGAAATATTATTCAGCTATAAAAAGAAAGAAATCCTGCTATTTGTGGCAACATGGATGAATCTGGAGGACGTTATGCTAAGTGAAATAAACCAGACACAGAAAGACAAATAGGGCTTCCCTGGTGGCGCAGTGGTTGAGAGTCCGCCTGCCGATGCAGGGGATGCGGGTTCGTGTCCCGGTCCGGGAAGATCCCACGTGCCGCGGAGTGGCTGGGCCCGTGAGCCATGGCCGCTGAGCCTGCGCGTCCGGAGCCTGTGCTCCACAACGGGAGAGGCCACAGCGGAGAGAGGCCCGTGTACCGCAAAAAAAAAAAAAAAAAAAAAAAAAAAAAGAAAGACAAATAATGTATGATCTCACTTATATGTGGGATCTAAAAAGTAGGACTCATAGAAATGAAGAGTAGTGGTTGCCAGGAACTGGGGGTGGGGGAAATGGGGGGAGGCTGGTCAAAGGGTACAAATCTTCAGTTTCAAGATGAATAGGTTCTGAGGTGTAATGTACAGCATGGTGACTGTAGTGATTAATACTTTATTGTATGCTTGAAACTTGCTAAGAGAGTAGATCTCAAAAAATGGTCACCATGTGAGCTGATGGATGTATTAATTAACTTGATTGTGGTGATCATTTCACAATGTATATGTATATTAAATCATCACGTTGTATGAGAAAAGCACACTGTACCACCTAAATGTGTACAATTTTTATTTGTTGATCATACTTCAATAAAGCTGGGGAAAGATACTTTGGGGTGGTAAGATGCGGCAAAGCCTACTGAGGAGGATGGGGAAGGCCTCATTCCCATCAGTCATCCAGGGACACGGAGCTGCACCGCAGTGCAGATGTTCGGCTGCACGAGACAAAAATATCCAATGAGCACGTAGAGCGTCTGCTCAGAACGCTTCGTCGTTAGGACAAGTTCATAGCAGGACGTAATTCGTGATGTGCAAGCACTTGGCAACTGATCAAACTAGCTGGATCTTTCAGGTGTGATCGCCCCACTCCCTGCAACATCTGTAGTGACGCTAAGGGAAGGTGTAATTTACTGTTGGAAGATAGGAGAAACCAAATGCTTGACTGAGGGACTGTTAGCATCACCATAACACCTTCTTCTCTTTAGTCTCTTCGCTTCACTTTCTATCAAACAAACCACACGCTCCTAGAGACCTTTGGAAGTGTGATAATCCCTGCTTCAGTGGTGAGAGGAGCACAAGCCTTCTTAAAAGGCTCTGCAGTGGTTTTTCTTCGCAGACCAGGGACAATGGTGGGAGACGTCACCTTTGCAATGGGTTCACTGAATTCAGTGGGGCTTGACGGGATCCAGGCGCCGTGGAGCCTAGAAGGAAGTACTTGAAAGGTGGGTGTGCTTGGCATCGTGGGAAGCAGAGCTGAAATAGTCAAAGGATAGTATGACCTGAGAGGGCTTTAGCAGAAGTTAATTGGTCACGGGGTACTTAGGACTGATGTAGTGGGGCAGCCTATGAAAGTTTTAATCTGTACAAGTGAAAACACTCTTAATGGACAGAGATGTGATTTGAATCACCACACTAGGGAGCTTTACCCCTCGGAACTGGGCCAGTTCACAGACCCGGAGCCCCTTGATTGAAGGGAACAGTGGATCCCCTCAAGGAAGGACCCTGCTACACTGCCAAATATGTATACAGTAAATGTTCTAGTCTTCTCCAAAGGGACTGTGCATCGGGGAAAGGAAAACATTCAGACTTTTGGAAAATACTGGTCCAGGAACAAGGGCCAGAACTGGCACTGGCCTTTCTCAATGGTCCACTGGCAAAAATTTTGTTCCTGTCTCTGCAACTTTGGGTTTTAGTGGTTTAGAGATCTTACTTCCCAAGGGAGAAATGCTTCTAACAGGGGACATCAAACAAGTGTTCTGCTGTTCTGGAAGCTGAGGCTGCCACCTAGCCAGTTAGGGTTTCTCACATCACTAAACCAACAGGCAAGAAGGGAGTCACTGTCCTGTAGGGGTGATTGGTTTTGACTCTCAAGGGAGAAGAGGATTGTTATTACACAATATAGAAGGAAGGCCTCCTCTGGAACCCAGGGCCTTTTTGCAATGCCTCCTAATATTACATGGTCAATGGTAAAAGTTAGAACAAAACCACAGCAACCCAAGAGAGGCAGAGCCACGTTCAAGGATGGTGTGAGTTGCCCTACCAGGTAAAGAACCAGGAGCATGGAAGTGCTGGTTGAGGGCAAGGCAAACACAGAATGGGTGGTGGAAGGAAGGTCATTTACACTAGTTTTGTCCACGTGGCCAGTTGGCGAAATGAGCACTGTGTAAGTGCTATTCAGTTTTTTCTCCCCTTTATTTTCTTAAAGAAAAAACTCTATACTTCATTTTATTATTTACTGATTGAATTGCTAAGTGTATCCTGAAGCTTCAACATCCACAAACTAAAGTCAGTTTTATCTGTGTTCTGATACTTGATTGATATAAATGTCTTTTTTTTTTTTTTGTGGTACGTGGGCCTCTCACCGTTGTGGCCTCTCCCGTTGCAGAGCACAGGCTCCGGATGCGCAGGCTCAGAGGCCATGGCTCACAGGCCCAGCCACTCCGCGGCATGTGGGATCTTCCTGGACCAGGGCACGAACCCATGTCCCCTGCATCGGCAGGTGGACTCCCAACCCCTGCGCCACCAGGGAAGCCCTTTAACTTTACTTTTAGTGTTCACCACCACATACACCTTTAAAAATTGTATATAGTCGAATCTGTCAGTATTTTCTGTTAGGGCTTTTGGGTTTCAGTCATTTTTCAAGTATTACTTAAGCATCTGTAACATGCCAGGTACAGTTTCTAGTCCTGGGAATACAACAATCATAACAACACTAGGGAACTTCTTTCTCTCATGAATTGTTCCCATTAATCAGGTTTAGAGGACATTCCTATCTGCAGATCATAAAAACCATTGCCTGTATTTTCTTCTACTATTTTTATGGTATTCTACTGTTTTATTTTTTATTTTTCATAAATTTATTTATTTATTTACTTTTGGGTGTGTTGGCTCTTTGTTGCTGTGTGCGGGCTTTCTCTAGTTGTGGCGAGCGGGGGCTACTCTTTGGTGTGGTGGGTGGGCTTCTCATTGCGGTGGCTTCTCTTGCTGCAGAGCACGGGCTCTAAGCGTGTGGGCTTCAGTAGTTGTGGCACATGGGCTTAGTAGTTGTGGCTCATGGGCTCTAGAGCACAGGCTCAGTAGTTGTGGTGCACGGGCTAGTTGCTCCGTGGCATGTGGGATCTTCCCGGTCCAGGGCTCAAACCCATGTCCCCTGCTTTGGCAGGTGGATTCTTAACCACTGCGCAACCAGGGAAGTCCCTACAGTTTTATTTTTAGAGTTTTAGTCCATTTGGAAATTATATTTGTGAATAGCATGAGGTAGGGAACCTAACTTCCAAACGAGAGTTAATTACCTCAACAATTTTGGGGGTAAGTCATCCAGATGAAGTTACCAGGGCCCATGTGACATTCAATCACACGTTCCTTTCATCTCGTTTGGGATAATGATGCAATCACTCACTTTTCTCTAATTTTTAAGAGAAGCATATATGTACAGAGACAGCAAGCAAGTGGAATTCCGACCACAACTCTGAATTTTTTATTTTTTAATTTTTTTTTTTTGCGGTACGTGGGCCTCTCACTGTTGTGGCCTCTCCTGTTGCGGAGCACAGGCTCTGGAGGCGCAGGCTCAGCGGCCATGGCTCACGGGCCCAGCTGCTCCATGGCACGTGGGATCCTCCCGGACCGGGGCACGAACCTGCGTCCCCTGCATCGGCAGGCGGACTCTCAACCACTGCGCCACCAGGAAACAAGCAAGTTCTTTAAAATTTTTAGATTCATTTAAGTTTTTAAGTTCTTTTAAGACAAGTTACTTTTAAGGAACAGGTAGTCCTTGTGTTATTTAAATGATCCTAGAGGAAAGGTAAAGATGGAAAGAAAACTTCCCAATTAGTTCAATGCAGCTGTCACGTCCCTAAACTGTGGGGAGAAAGCACATAAGCCCCTCTTTAGAAAGAAAACATAAGATCAGGAAGATGAATGGAGGTCGGCCAGCTGCTAATCAGAAACAGGCTTGCAGGCTAGAGTTTAAACTAAAGAAAAAAGCCTCAAAAACAATGCAGTTTTGCTTTACCTAAACTCGAACTCACCTCCCAGAAAAAAATGAATTCCTCTGATGCTAATAAACATGTTCATTCACTTTTTATTGCTCATATTAAGAATCTTTGAATAATTCAGTTGTTTCAAAGGCTTCTGAAACATTGTTCAGTGTAAATTATATAATTCATGAAAACTGATGATGCTTCAAAAATTATGTCAGTATACATAAATGATTCAACAGCAAGCTTAGCAAATTTCTTAAAGCAGCGTGATATTCAGAGAACATGATACCTCAATGGATATTGCAGCATTAAGAGAGACAGGCTTCTGTTTTCTTTTTTACTGTAACAGAATTTTAAAATACTTGATATTTGACAGCTTTTTTTTCTCCTGAAATCCAAACGTGAAAGCAACGTTTTTCAACTTATCATCCTTTTTAACTTTTTCTTTCATGTTCCCAAAATTTGATAAAGCTAACATAAAAAGAGATCTATAGATTAACCTGATTTACAAATGCAGATGCAAAGTCATCAATAAAATATTGGCAAATCAGATCCAGCAGTGTTTTAAAGGAATATCTGGCTGAATAGAATTCAATCCCACAAGGCAGTGATAGTGCCAACTTAGGAAATCAATCAGCACAATAAATTAAAGGAGGGACCCTACCAGTAGGTCCCATAACATTAGAAATCTCTCCATAAGCCATAACCCCTGGTGGGTTTGGGACTCCAAGGGATTGTCCCACCACTGTGGCTTCCATTGCCAAAGCAAATTGTACCCGGTAAAATAAAACAAGAAGACTTTATTTAAGACTACTGCAACAGTGGAGAAAGACTAGAACCAAGTTTAAACTCAACTTTCCTGAAACAGAAAGAGCAGGAGGGTTCTCAAGGCCTTACCAGAGAGGAAGCTCATGGGCTGTCTGTGTTTGCCAACTGGCTTTAGCCAAAGAAGAAGTAAACTTTATCTTATCTCGTGTCAGGAGGTAGTTTTACAACTTGGAGCAAGCTGCCCACCGTGGTTAGGCACCTACCTCTGCGCAGTAACTGGGAGAGAGAGACCCATTTTCTTTGATGATGACACTTCAAAGGGATGGCAGCCAGGTCCTTGAGAAAGACAGTTCTGGGTTGTAAAACTGGAAAGGGGCTTTTTAAAATGATGTGATATCTCAAAGGGGCAGAGAAAGAGTTTACAAGTTTTCTAAAGAAAAGGCTCTAAGAAAAGGGAGGTCAGAGCCTAGGGTCAAGAAGCTGGTCTAAGGTTTAGTAAATGATGGTTTCTTTCTTCTTTTCTTTTTCCTTTCTTTTTTTTTTTTTTTAAAGGGAACGCTATTTATTTATTTATTTTTGGCCGTGTTGGGGCTTCGTTTCTGCGCGAGGGCTTTCTCTAGTTGCGGCGAGCGGGGGCCACTCTTCATCGCGGTGCACGGGCCTCTCACTGTCGCGGCCTCTCTTGTTGCAGAGCACAGGCTCCAGACGCACAGGCTCAGCAGTTGTGGCTCACGGGCCTAGTTGCTCCGCGGCGTGTGGGATCTTCCCAGACCAGGGCTCGGACCCGTGTCCCCTGCATCGGCAGGCAGATTCTCAACCACTGCGCCACCAGGGAAGCCCTTCTTTTTCCTTTTTTTTTTTTGTACGGCATGTGGGATCTTAGTTCCCCAACCAGGGATGGAACCCTCGCCCCCTGCAGTGTGGAAGCACAGAGTTTTAACCACTGGACAGTCAGGGAAGTCCCAAACGATGGTTTCTTTCTTTTTTTTTTTTTTAATATTTATTTATTTGGTTGCACTGGGCCTTAGTTGCAGCAGGCGGGCTCCTTAGGTTGCGGCATGCATGTGGGATCTAGTTCCCTGACCAGGGATCGAACCCGGGCCCCCTACATTGGGAGTGTGGAGTCTTATCCACCACGCCACCAGGGAAGTCCCTGATGGTTTCTTTTTAATTGGTCTGATTAAAAAAAAAAAAGTTGGTACTGCTTCTCTTCTTTTTTCTTTCTTTCTTTTTCTTTTATTTATTTATTTTTTTGTCTCACGAATATCAGTGAAAACACAAAGCTTGGAAACCACCTATGTAGAGAGAGATAGGAAAGCGGAGAAGAGGGGTGAGCAGTAACAGAGGAGGAAGCAAGTCCCCACTCATTAATCAGGGGGGCCAAGAGGAAGTCTCTGGTACGAGGGGTCCCACTTGCAGGACCCAGGGTGTGGGACCAGAAGCGCATCAGGAGCTGGGGAGGGACAGAACAGGACAGGTCTGATTCTTGAGTCTTTTAGGACAGAGACTCCAGCATGAGAAAGAAGGCAGGGATTCCGCTGTCAGCGGCTGGCACCGGGTTGCCCCAGTTCTCAGGAAAGAGACTGGACCCAAGGATGAGAACAAAGGTGCACATGGGTCAGAAACTGCTCTGGCCCTGAGCATCCCTGCTGCCTAGGGCCAGGGTTGGTCCTAGGTCTGAGGATGGCTCCCTGCCTCCAGCTAGGCAGTGGAGGCACGGAGAGAGAGGATGGGAGTGTGGGGCACAAGTGGCTCAGTCAAGGGGACAAATGGACCCCTTGCTGAGCACAGAGAGATCTGGATGGGCAAATCCTGCCAGTGTAGCCCAGCGCACAGAGCTGCCTCTGATGCAGGGCCAGTGGGCGGAGTGCTGATAGAGGAGGCGGGAGGTGGGAGGCAGGAGTGGAGGGCTGGGCTCAGACTGGCTGGCTGTGCTAGGGCCCAGTCCAGCTATGGGGAACCTGTGGCCCTGGCCCTGGTCAAGGGAGCTGGCTCGTTTCCTGTCCTGGGAATCTCCCAAGTCACCAATCACCACTGGCAGGCGCCTGCCCAGGTTTCAGGGGTGCCCAGGTCTGCATCCCAAGTTCCTAGCTTCAAACACACAGACCTTGGGGGTCAGCGTTCGAGCCTGCCTTTCTGTGGACTACGGTTATTCCAGACCTTTCCATTGCTCCCTCTCCACTGTATAATTTAATTGTTTTGAATTAATAGCTTTGAATGGAGCAGAGGAAGTGGTCAGCTTGTGCCTTGAGAGATTAGGACAGCGGTTGCTTAGACATAGGGCTGATTCACACCAGAAGTGTCCCAAGGAGATAAGGGGTTGGGGCTTGGATGTGACTTGGGGAGTCAAGTAGATCCAGGCTGCATGAGACCATCAGGTCCTGGACTGTCCCTTCTCCATAATCAAGGTAATGAACATACCCATCACCCCATCCTGATGGAAGAACTGCCAGGTCTCCTCAAGATACCCCAAGGTGGGAGGGCCTCGGGTTGGGGGCTGTGGCGGACATGCCAGACCGTCAGCTGCAGTAAAAGCCAGTCAGTCTGACTCTGGGACCACTTCCTCGGGTGGAATCAACTTTCAGGGCTTTTGCCTCCATGCTACAGATGACATTTTTTTTCCCTACATCTGATCCTCCCCTGAATGCTGATGAATCTTAAAGGAGGACGAAATCATGCAGATTTAAAATCAACACAAGTTAAAGATTTCGTTTAATTCATTATTAACGAGAAGACCAAGTAGACATTATGTCCAGTTCAAAAGAGAGTCCAAAGAACAGGCATATTTACATTTACAGATTGAGAATGTTGAAATGAACCGTGTGTGTGTGTGTGTGTGTGTGTGTGTGTGTGTGTTGAGGTTGGGTGTCCCTCTGCTGAACAGAATTTATTTGCGTGTCTATAGGCAAGGATTATTTTATACTGCTATCGGTTATGTACCATTTACAGAGTTTAAAATAGCTCAAAGGCAGTAAAAGGCTAGGATCACATCTCCCCTCTTCCTACGAGGGTGTGCTCTAAACAAGGTGCCATTTTCCCTTGGAGAAAAGGTTTTTCTTGTTTATTCCAACTTTCCTTAAGAGACAAGAGGAAATTTTAAGTATCTGGTTAAAGGTGATGTAGAGTTTCTAGCCAGCCAGGGGCAAGATATAAATTGTACTGCAGCCATTATTCATAAGTCAGATGTGTCATGGTGTTCAGTTTATCTCATGGGCTCTCTTTGTCTTTGACTTCAGTGATTGTACAAATATGTGTCTAAGGACTTTCAGAGCCTTCCTGGCAATCTCTACCACCCAACTCTGTTTAAAGATTTTGCAGAAGTCGTGTGTGGTTCTCTCCCCTCTATTCCCAGCTCAGGATAGAGGGGACTTGGAGAGGGGCACCTCCACCTGGCCCATAGGGTGGGTGCCTGCTGGTCCCTTTGGGGCTTATAAGTATCCTGAGTGTGGTAGGGAGGCAGTGACCCCACTTGGGAACTGAACCATCTCTGTGGAAGCTTCCAGGCACAGGTGACATGTGGATCCCTCTCAGCTCAGGCTGAGCTCCCAGGGTCCTGGGAGGCCTGCCCCTTGGAGGGTTCTGGAGTGGTCCCTGACCCAGCATGGCTCCTGGGCACTGGCCCAAGGGTAGTATAATCACCCACCTCCAGCCCCTGGCACCCTCCAAATCATCACATTCAAGGTGTGAAATAAAATTCATATTTTATGGCAAGAGAAGAAAATGTAAGCATAAAATTTTTTCTCGACCTTTGGCATCCTCTCTCCCCCACACTGTGTCCATCTGCATTATGCATCAGCAGCTCAGCTGCGAAGAGCAACACTCTCCCAGCATCAACAAGACAACAAACGATAGCATTCCTTCTTGATCTTGTAAGGACGCTAAACTCTAGATTGTGTAAACTGTCAAGAATACGTCATTCTGTAACAGGGAAGAGCCAATTCTGGCTCCATGTTGGATCTGTTTCTTTTACTTTAACCCTTGCTTTTTGTTGCTTTTGTTATTATAATCATTGTCTATGGCTGTAAGCATACATAATGGCCTGCCACAGGGAACCCTGCCTCTCTGCCTGACTGTTAAACTAAAGTGCCTTTGTTCAGCTCACAGAGAGACACTCTTTTTTTTCTTTTTAAAATTGTTTTCCTATTTATTTATTTATTTTTGGCTGCGTTGGGTGTTCGTTGCTGCACACGGGCTTTCTCTAGTTGCAGCCAGGGGGGATCACTCTTCATTGTGATGCACGGGCTTCTCGTTGTGGTCGTTTCTCTTGCTGCAGAGCACATGCTCTAGGTCCGCGGGCTTCAGTAGTTGTGGCACACGGGCTCAGTAGTTGTGGCTTGCGGCCTCTAGAGTGCAGGCTCAGTAGTTGTGGTGCACAGGCTTAGTTGCTCCGTGGCATGTGGGATCTTCCCAGACCAGGGCTCGAACCCGTGTCCCCTGCATTGGCAGGTGGATTCTTGACCACTGCACCACCAGGGAAGCCCTCACAGAGAGACATTCTGACCCTGCCCGCCTGTAAATGGCTGCAGAAAAGAAGAAATTAACACATCCCTTCCTATTTTGCAAGATAAATGGACTTTTTACTTTACTTCCTCACCTCCTCCCCCTCTCTGTTCTAGAAAAGAAACTGGCATTCAGACCCTGATAAGATGGTTTTTTGGGGATCCTAGTTCACCATCTTCTTGGTCTGTGGACTTTCCAAATAAAGTCGCTATTCTTTGCCTCAGCACCTCGTCTCCCAATTTATTGGCCTGTCGTGCAGCAAGCAGAGCGAGCTTGGACTTGGTAACAATTTGCTGTACAGCCCCGTGTCTCAAAAAACTTATATATTTGTGCTTTGACTTCTAATGGGCAGAACAGTTCTCAGAGCTTTCTAAGATGCTCTTCCCAGATTATGATTCTCAAATTTGGCTTGAATAAAATTTTCCATTTCTTTCTTAGATTGACTGATTAATTTTTCATTGACAAAGAACAGGTGCAGGCATATAGACCCAGACACAGGGCCTCTTGCCCCAGGCTCCCACAGCACCCTCCATGATCTGCAGACACAAAAGCACCTTTGTTCCTCAGCTTCTTCTCATTCTCAAGAGGCTCCCCCCTCCCTTGCCAAGAAACAGTTCAAGGCTCTGTGGAAGGATGATTACCCTAATCTCAGTAATCCTCATGATAACTTTATGAAGTAGAGGAACAACTATGATTGTTCCCATTTTACAGGTAAGGAAACTGAGACTCAAAAAAGATGAAGTAACTTGCTCAAGTTCACATAGCTTAGTGGCAGAGCAGGTGTTGGGCTGTTGCACTTGCCCAGTTTTAAGACCGCAGAAAGAGCCGGAAGTCAGCAACAGAGACATCAGTGGTTTAATGGACAGGGGGAAGCTTACATGACTGAAGCAACACCCCACTGTGTGCAGTGATGGTGGGCAGGACACGGTGGCAGTCTTCACTCCTGGGGGTAAGGACAGGTTACCAGTTTTAAGGGGGAATTATGTCAGGTTGGCTCATTAGTTACCAGGGAAACCAGCAGAGGGGCATACCCCTCACTGCCCCTTTGATAAAAATAATCTCTAGCTGGGGCCTGGGGCAAGTATGTAGGAAGGTCAATCATATGAGTAGGGTGTAGGTGAAGCAAGCGCTGGTTGGGCAGGGGATGTACAGAGAGGAAGAGAACAGTCATCTTGAGTGACCTGACCATACAGCAGGATTCAACCTGCCGTGTGACTGCAAAGTCACTCCTCCCACAGATCCGGGTTGCGAACCCAGGCATGAGTTTCTTGGCCAGGGGTTGCCATGCAAGGGATTTTCCTAAGCGTCGTCCCATCATTGGAGAGTGAAGGCTGCCATGTTTCTCAGCCCTAGACTCTTGTCTCTTCCATCATATGGGAGCTGCTTCTTCTCTGTCTTTGGAGATAATGAGCACTGAGAGATTCATCTTCCTTGTGACTGCAGAGTAGTTCCTGGTATCTCCTTTGACCCGCCCTTGATAAAGGCAGGTGGCTTGGGGAGGGGTGGTGGTGCCTCCTCTCTAGTTCCTCATTTTTGGCTCAGGCCACCCTGGCCCATGTCCAGCACTTCTGTGGCCTCAGCAGAACCAGTGGCCTGGGGCAAGTCCACTTATGAAAGAAGTGGTCGGGGGCTGAGGGGTCATGGTCAGGATGTTGAATTCGAGGCGTCTCTGGAACCTCTAAGACTAGTGATGCTGAAAACTGGTCTCTGTGCACCGGGGCCAAATCAAATGTTGGAGACAAGTTTTGGGTGAAGTAAACAAGAATAACTTTATTGCTTTACCAGGCAAAGGGGGGTGCAGTGGGCTTGTGCCTCTCAAAACTGTGTGTCCCGGGCTTCCCTGGTGGCGCAGTGGTTGAGAGTCCGCCTGCCGATGCAGGGGACGCGGGTTCGTGCCCCGGTCCGGGAAGATCCCACATGCCGCGGAGCGGCTGGGCCCGTGGGCCATGGCCGCTGAGCCTGAGCGTCCGGAGCCTGTGCTCCGCGACCGGAGAGGCCACAACAGTGAGAGGCCCCCATACCGGGGAAAAAAAACAAAACAAAACAAATCAAAACAAAAACTGTGTGTCCCAACCCGGGAGGATTTGGTGAGCAGTTTTATAGCAATCGTTCAACGGTGGGGTTACTGATAAGTATTAGGGTGTGTGCAGGGCCTCAGGTGATCTCCTGATGAGCTTCTCAAGGTTATCAAACTGTGACCTTCTCTGGAATGAAGAATGCTAACATCTTCCATTTGTTGGGGGGGTTCTTTCTGTAAAGAGCTGAATGATATTGTTATGTGTATCCCTTGAGGCAGAACTAGGACCCTGCCCCAAGGCTGCACTATTGTCTCTTGGCTGCTCCTCCCCTGTTTCTGCATCCCCTCCCTTCCCTGATTAACAACTCTTTGAAAGACTTCCGTGCCCAGGAGCCCCACAGGTTCCTGCTCAGTTTCAGAAGGTGACCTACGTGTAGCTGGATTTGTGGCTGTCAGGTTTGGAGGAAAGAACTGGCCTGAGAAACATCCAGGGAGAAGCTTGAGAGAACCTGAGAACCTGAAGGCAGGGCACAAAGCAGGAGGTCGTTCATGGGGAGTGGGATGAGAAATGGAGCATTAAACCCCTGGGGACATGTTGGCCGATGGGGGGCGGGGAGTGGCTGAAGAGAAGGGACAGTCAGAAGGGGAGGAGGGAAAGTGGTGGAAGGCATAAAAGGGAGAGATGTGTTAGGCACCAGGGGTGGAACAGTGTTAGACGTGTGTCCGAGAGGTCAGGGAGGAGGTAAGCCCCTGGGATAAGGGGTCAGGAAGCTCCTAGATGATACTGATGACAGATAAGCCTGGGGTGCATGGGGGCAGAGCTAGACTGTAGTGAATAGGGTGAACACAGCTGTTTGGAAAAGCTTGGCTGGAAAGGGAGGAGAGATGGCATGGAAGGCTTACATGGGTGCTTGGTTGGGGGAAGGGGCAGAACTTTTTTTTTTTTGAGGATGAAAGAGAATTGATTATGTTTTCAGGTTTGAGGAGCATCCCAGAAATTGATTTGATACAAGACAAAGAGGGGATCAACCAATGGGATGAGGGAGATGGGAGGGATGGACTCCAGCTTGGCACAGTATAGGGAAGAGGGAGACAATGGCTGGGAAATAGGGATGCTCTGAAGTTGGGCCTGGAAAAGCCAAACGGCCAAGCGCCTGCCTTGGAGATGTTTCTGACATTGCTTCTGTGGGACCAACAACATGACCCCAGGATCCCAGAGTTTACACTGAATCTAACCAGCAAGCCAATGTCTGCCTTCAGAACAAACACTCTGGGCTTTTCTGGTGGCACAGTGGTTGAGAATCTGCCTGCCAATGCAGAGGACATGGGTTCGAGCCCTGGTCTGGGAAGATCCCACATGCCGCGGAGCAACTAAGCCTGTGCTCCACAATGAAAGAAGGCACCGCAATGAGAAGCCTGCACACTGCAACGAAGAGTAGCCCCTGCTCGCCACGACTAGAGAAAGCCCTCACGCAGCAACAAAAACCCAACACTGCCAAAAATAAATAAATAAAGTTTAAAAAAAGAACAAACACTCTACTGCTATGTAACAAACTACCCCTGAACTTGGTGGCTGAAAACAACAAGCACTTACTGGCTGTCACTGTCCCATGTGTTGGCTGTGCTCAGCTGGGTGGTTCTTCTGCTCCATGCGCAGCATTTAGCTGGGAACTTCGCTGGGGCTGGAAGGGGAGGGATGGCCTTACTGGCTGTCAGTTGGGAGTCTCATTTCCCTCCACATGGCCTCTCATCCTCCAGGCCTTCTCTGTCCACGAGGCCTCTACAGCAAGAGAGTCGGGCTGCTTTGCCCATTGGCTGCCCTCAGAGAGGGCAAAAGGAGCTGCAAGGCTTGGTGAAGCCTAGTCCCAGAGGCCACACAGCTTTACTCCCACTGCATTCTACTGGCTGATGTGAGTCACAAGGTGGCTCGGATCCAAAGGGAGGAGAAATAGGTTCCCCCTGTTGATAAAAAGAGCTGCAAAGTCACAGCATAGAAGGGCATGGGGGTGAGAGGGACTGTTGCCACCATCTTTGAAAACAAATGACCACAGCATGTCTCAGGAGTCAGTGTTCCAGCTGAACATTCATTTTTACGCATGGGCAAGCATTTGAGATTTAATGTGCAGTCAAAATATCTTACATGTTTTTTTCACTGCTCAGTGAATGCAAGTTAAATGAAAAAAAGTCTTAAATGAGCATTGTATTTTATTCTTTTATTACATAAATGTGCATTGATTACGGGAAAATGACAAAATAATGTTTCACAAAAAGGGGAGATGAAAGTCACTTGTAATCCCATTCCCTGAAGAAAATGCACAGTAGGTGAATAACCCTGCAGATTTTTGGACTGACTTTCAACCTGTAATAGCTTCAGGTAGAAACCTCTCTTCTGACAATTAAAATTCTTAGAAGATATAGTGCTCTCCTTGAATCATCATGCAAAATGATGATGTGAAACCAGATGTCTTCTATATGTCTGGGAGTATGCTAGGCTCCCACTCCCAAGCTGCTCACAGCGGAATGTGAGAGACAAATGAATGAAAAGAGAGTTTCTATTTATTGTGGTGAGAACTACAGCAGAGGGATGTGGGGAGGCCTCAGGTCCATGGGGTGGGGAGGGGGAGGGGGAGACAGGAGGAGAAACAGGACTAGTTTCTCTCATATATGATGACCTCTGAGTGGAGAGTCAAAACACAAACAGGGTTGCACCGGGGCCAGAAGGAAAAGGGAAAAGCATGAATAAAGTATGCAGGTGGAAAAGGGAATTTATAGAAGGCCTTTGATGTTACATATTATGTCCCAAGTTTTTGTTTTTCTTATTTCCAGATTGCAATTTTTTTTTTTTTTTTTTTTTTGCAGTACACGGGCCTCTCATTGCTGTGGCCTCTCCCGTCACGGAGCACAGGCTCTGGACACACAGGCTCAGCGGCCATGGCTCACGGGCCTAGCCGCTCCGTGGCATGTGGGATCTTCCCGGACCGGGGCATGAACCCACGTCCCCTGCATCGGCAGGCGGACTCTCAACCACTGCACCACCAAGGGAGCCCCAGATTGCAATTTAATCCTTTTTAAAATATATATATCTATATTAGATTTTCTTTCTCAGCAAATCAGAGCAATTTTCTCCAACACTCCCATCTTTTTATTTATTTATTTGGCTGTGCCGGGTCTTAGTTGTAGCATGTGGGATCTTTAGTTGCAGCATGCGGGCTCTTAGTTGCAGCATGCATGTGGGATCTAGTTCCCTGACCAGGGATCAAACCTGGGCTCCCTGCTTTGGGAGCATGGAGTCTTAACCACTGGACCAGCAGGAAAGTCCATATCATTTTTTAAATCCTGTTTTGGACTTCCCTGGTGGTCCAGTGGTTAAGAATTCACCTTCCAAAGCAGGGGTCGTAGGTTCGATTCCTGGTAAGGGAACTAAGATCCCACATGCCCACGGGGCAGCTAAACCCACGCACTGCATCTAGAGAGCCCATGCCACAGTGAAGACCCAGGGCAGCCAAAAGAAAAAAAAAGAAAAAGAAAAAGAAAAAAGAATATTAAAAACCAAACAAGCCTGTTTTATCGTTAAATACAACATAGCACCCCAAACCACACGAAACACATTTAGCTTAATAAATTATTGTAAGGTAAATATCCTTGTAATTGCATCCCCCCCAGCACAGGAATTAGAACTTGCCAGCCACCCAGAGCCCTCCACAGGCTGCCCCCAAACATACCTAACAGCCCCCCAAAACCGGCATCCCTACTTTTATGGCAGCCTCCATCATTTCCTAATTTCTCTTTACTGTTTTATCATCTAAGGTGCATCTCCAAACATTATATCATAGTTTTGCCTTTTTAAATCTGTAGCTGCTCCATTTACTTCTCTTTTTTCTCCTTGCAATGTGTTTGCTTATGCGATTTTTATGTTATAATTGAGACAGTCTGTTGAAGTATAAACACATATTTATTATTTCAAGAGTGAAAGGCTGTGCTAATTAATGATGGTGAAAGCTGTTAATTTTCTGAAGAAAAACAATAATTAAGGGCTTTAAATCATTGACTAGGGAACTAGATTGATGGTTAATACAGATATTGAGAGAGTGTATTTGCTTGATAATTTCAGGAAGGCTATTATAGATGGTTTGAGCTTATAAAATTTAAATAACAATAAAAGTTAGAAAATGGAGATTTAATTATAATTTTCATTGCTGTGGACATTTCAGAGTAGTAACATTCCTTACATGGAACAGAATCTCTTTAAGAATTTTATTTCATTTTTCAGTGGTTTAATTCCATTTAGGCCATATACCCTTCAAGAAAAGCTCCAGTGTGAGAATTGTTCATATCTTGTGTGAATAAATTAGAAATGAAATGTCAACTTAGCCCCGTCCATATTTCTCAAAGAGAAAAAAGTTCAAAACTGAGTTCCAGGTCCACGATAAATTATCTTTGAAGCAGACACACTGAAGATGATGAAGCAAGGAAGAAAGGAATCCAGTATTACACATAAGCAAGGCACCCAGATACATTTTGTCCTCTTTATTCAAACCGCAAAACAGCACACGTCACAAGAATGCCTTAGGAAGGCCATTCCTCATAGTTGTGAGTCCTCGGAGGCTAAAATCTAAACAAAATGCTTGTAGAAATGACTTCTCCAGACTGCCAACCATTTTCAGAAGTTAAAGATGAAGTCTTTGGGATCTGCCCGAGCAATTATTCCTGGGTATAGAATTCCTTCTAGAAACATATTGCCTGAAAATTTTACCTGACTGATGTTCATCTGCACCGAAAGATCAGGACTATTTTCCATCAGCTGGATATTATCCAGAGGAGTGTTTATTAAGCATCACAGGAGTGTAGGAGAGGAAACCCAGGAGTGATCTGATGCTGACAGTGCTGAGAAATTGCTTTTATTACTCAGAAAAATGTCAGTGTTTAAAATTTGGAGACTCACATTTGTAATAATAAAATTGTAGAAATGTTTCATTTTTGGTGGATAACATTTCAGATTTATTCTTGGATTCCAGAAGCGTGTTCTAGGATGGTAATGGTTGACTTGGGCCTCCTCAGGGCCCTGGGTTCGGATTGTGGGGATATCAGAGAGGGCTGGAGGGCCCCCTGGCACGCAGCGGCTGGGCTCAGGGCTCAGACTGGTGAATGCTGTCTGACACCCACATTTTACAGGCCAGGAGACCTCAAAGCGAGGCTTAGAGACAGTGAGTGGCACGTCCAAGGTAGCACAGCCAGGTAGAGGTTAAGTCGAGGCTGGAGCTCTGATTTTTTTTTTTTTTTTTTTTTTTTGCGATACGCAGGCCTCTCTCTGTTGTGGCCTCTTCCGTTGCGGAGCACAGGCTCCGGACGCACAGGCTCAGTGGCCATGGCTCACAGGCCCAGCCACTCCGCGACATGTGGAATCTTCCTGGACCAGGGCACGAACCCGTGTCCCCTGCATCGGCAGGCGGACTCTCAACCACTGCGCCACCAGGGAAGCCCATCTTGTTAATTTTTTATTAGAATTGTGTTAAACCTATAACTGACTTTCAGATGAATTGACCTCTTTACACGTGCAGTATTTACATTTGTGCTAAGACCCGAAGAGAAGCTCTGAGTTTTTAGGCAAGTTACAGGTAGGCAGAGCAAGCTGCCCCAGCTCACACAGACTCTCCCAAGCCTGCC